>JH430725.1:4160-15809 GCA_000239455.1 Strigamia maritima | reverse complement strand
GGTCAGCCTGTGTCCAATTGAACAGCAGTATGGCCATCAGAGGCGGACACTATAAGCTTAACTATGACATGCAAGGAGTTGGGCCAATCGGTACAACTTTCTGCCAGAGTCCACGTGAACTCTGCTTGACCAGGGTCAAGGGTCATCTACACAAACTAGGAAGTAGGTCGCAGGTGCGACCAATTACCTAGATACGCACATGAAAAGAATAAGCGCTGTAAGGAATTCCTTACAACACTTTCCCTAAATAATAATCACTTTTACAAGTGATTTCCATCCAATCTATAAATAATAATGTGAAATATTATTATTTATCATAATTCAATAAAACATACACTCTCTTATGAATTATTTACTTGTCAAACTGTTATTAGTTACTTATTAAACCCAAAAGTGAGAATAATCTATAGCTGTAGTTTGAATTTGGCGCGGACAAACAGTCAGCGCCATCTAGTGTTCGAATAATAAGTAGTTTCCGATTTTGGACCGTCACACACAAAATGAATAAAAATCAAAAAAATTCGAAAATTGTTTCTTTTCCCTTGAATTCACTTGGTGTGAATGTGGTTTCCATCATTTTCCACCAAATGGATCAAGTATCTACGTTTTTATTCGATTTTGGCCGAATTTGCGTGAAAAGATCGTATAAAGACGTGTCGCTGCTCCCCGTTTTATTGGGATGCACGGCGCGTCTTTTACGGGAAAACGCGTATGGGGCGGCCGGTGCGCATTGTCGAGATCGGCCGTGCGCGTCGATTAATCGCCGTAAGGTTGGTTTTCCGGTTCCAGATCTTCGTGACTCTGTATTTACTGGTAAATCAGAGTTGGGAAGGTCTTTTCCTTGTTAATTAGAAAGTGTAAGACCGATAATTTTCAAATTATCGGCACTTTCTAATATTTTGGCAAAATATCGAATTTCGAGAAGTGTAAGGCCGATAATTTATTCAAATTTTCGGCCACTTCCCGATTGTTTTTCATATCTCTTTATTGGATTAGGAAAAGTGTAAGACGTATAATCTTTGCAAATTATCCGCGACTTTACTTCCTCTGATAAGAAATATTTTTTTTTTATCCTTTGAGAAGTGTAAAACGTATAGTTTTTACACTATCCGTAACTTCTCAATTGCTACTTCCATTTTGTAAAATGTAAGACCCGTAATAGATTATATTACTGGCGCTTCACAAGATTTTTTAGCTTATTTGTCTGAATTTTGAGAAGTGTAAAACGCATAGTTTTGACACTATTCGTAACTTATGTTCAGAATAGGATTTCAACTTTTGAGAACGGTAAAACGTGTAATTTTTTGATTACCCGTACATTCTCATTTGTCAACCCTTTGATTTTGAGGAAAGTAAGACATGTAATTTTAAATTACCTGCATTTTCTCATTGTCAGATTTCAAAACTTTTACTAATTCTCATCTCCAAATCCTGTTTTTATTAAACAGAAATCCAGAAATAACAAATTTTTAGTTTCTTTTGAGAAATTTGCAACGGGAATTCGATGACAGTTCATCGTTCCCTTTGGAAATTAATGTATGTGGGTGTCCAAAAGGTTGTAAATTTTCATTTACCACTGTTTTGAACCACACTGAAAATTGTTTTTGGACTAAATTCTGATGATACGTTTGAAAAACAAATGAAAACCATCAAAATAAGGTTAAACAATCGAGTCTTATCGTAAGCAGTGCATTATTTTAAAGAAAAAATAACACTACTTTAGATAATTTCTAAAAAAAAATAAAATGTGTAAACAGTATAAGATATTTGGGCTTTCTTAAATTTAAAATTTTATTTATTAAAACAATTTTGTGTAGTCACTTAAGATGACTAATTTTAACCAAATATCTATTTACTAAATTTTAATCTTTCTAAAACTAATTAACACAAATACCACCTTAAAACTTCTTTCGCCCTACTACAGAAATAAATTTTATTTTGCAATAGAGGGACTTCCTTTAGAAGAAGGAGAAGGTGGGGAATCCGGTTTCTTCTTTTTCTTTGGGGTGGAAGAGAGTGGCTTCCTGTCAAACCAAACGATTTACTCTTTTGGTTTGGAGGAAGACTCTTTCTTATCTTTAGCAATAATTGCCTTGGCGAGTTTGGAATTGATCAGTGGCTCTTTTCTGATTAATTTGGATTTGGAGCCACTAGTCGATGCTTCTGTTGCTATCTCTGCTATAGGTGCAGTGACTTCAACAGAAGGGGGCGTGCGCATGGGGATTGATCCTAGTTTGGGTTCTACCTCCATGGGCTCGTCCTCAATTCTCACCAGTTTCAATTGTGGCAATGTAATGTTGAGAGGGAGCTGGTCGTCCTTTTGGGCGATCCACTCCTCCTCGGCAACAACATGTCGAGTCGTCGTGGCGGAATAGCTGAATCGCGGATCCGTCACAATGGCTCCACCATTTTGGTTATGCCAGATGCGACATCTGGGACATGTTGCCCAGATGCAACAGCCTGGCTTGGGGATCAGATTTTTGATAACATATTTATCAACTGCCTGGTCCCATGACTCTCCCTTGGGTCTTTTTGAGCCCATTGCAATTTGAACATTGTAAAACATGACGAGAGTTTCTCAACCCAGTACACCACCCACTGCCCCCACAGAAAGGACATGCAATGGTGTATTCGTTCTCATGTACAGCCGTGGGATTGGCCACGCTGTCATGGGCGGCCTTATAACGGGCCAGGCGTTCTGCCTTAGCGGCGATGCACCTGACCTGTTCCACTCGCCTTTCTTCCTTCTTTTGCTCTTTCTGGAGTTTTAAAGCAAGCTCTTCCCTCTTTTCGCATCGAGTCATGCCGGTTTTCGGTTTGTTCGGATGCGAAGAGTGTTTACGGAAATATGGAGAAGATCTATCTCGGCGAGATGTCTTTTTGTTCTCCTTTTTCGTTGCGGCCCTGTATTCTGGATGTCTACGTGTTCCATCCGAATACAGGACTGTGTTGGAAGGTCCTGCTTCTGAGGTTGGGGCACTACTGGTCGTAGTCCCTGGCCCAGAAGTTGGTCTTCCTGCGGCCAACAGAGCAGTAAACTGTTCTGCTGTTAAAGTATAGAAGACAGGTTTGTCTTCTTCTCTCGGTTGTCCCTTTTCCATATCTTTCTTTCCATTTGGTTTGTCTGATTTGGACATTTCGGTTTGTTCTAATTAATTTAAACGGTCAAATGAAATTCGGAATACGGAATCCTATACGGAAGATATCTGGATGTTATCACAATTCGGAAAATTTGCTTTGGATCCAGAAGTCTGATATTCAAAGTCAGTTGTTGAAGATGATACTAAATTCAGATTCAACATCTGGCTCATATACACAGGCATATTCGTTCCGTATAGTGGACGCTAGCATCGGATTGGTCCGAATCGGCCTATGGCACGCCATACGTATCCAATGGCAAATTCGAATCGATCGACATCGGTCATTACGTCCATCGTACGTTTTTTGAAAAACGCGTCGAATGGACTTAATATGGTTCATTGGTCCATAACTAGCATGCATGGTTTGAAATACATCAAGACACCACACTAGGAATTTATAATTCCATAAAATAAGACTTTCTTTCAGTTTATATTTCTTTACTTAAGTGTTTTTTATAAACAAATAAAATAAAAACTAAACTTCATCATATCAAATTCGAAATACTTTATTATTTTATTAAAATAAAACCAATAAAATATACAAATTGGATACAGAGTCCAAATAAATCAACTTAAATATAGCAAATATATAATAAATTGAGATGATTCGATCATCACACCGATGGTCATGGAACTGTAGACATTCTTCTAAAAGTAGAAAATCTCAGGTCCAAGTAGCAATCTGGTATGGAAAACTAGAAAACAAAATAAAAGAACAAAATGTTTATTCAAACAAAATACTTCTTAAATCTAATTTTCTTTCTCATCGATAAAATTTCAACAATGTCAATGTATGACATTCACACTGATGAAATCATCGATAAAAGGTCGGACCAAATGTGAATTGTTAGTGCCGACTCTAACTACAGGTTGCTAGCATCGACTCTAACATTTTTCAACAATTTGGTCTTTAAAAGCTAAGAAAATTCAACAATACGATGAAATTCATCGTATTGATAAAATTTCGAACTTTTTAGGGTTATTTAAGGATTAAGTTATGGAACCATAATTTTAACCCAAAAATTACACTATTTCTATTTGAAGGTGCAGCTCGCTTTTAATTTATTAAAATAAAAAAAACATGAACAACACTTACAAATACATCGAATGGGATTCCTAAAAGTTCGAAATGCAGAATTTCGAAAATTCAAGAAATTCCCAAAAAATAATTTTGGTAAAACAAATTCGAAAATTAAGGACTATACTCAGGGTTTTTACTATAAGTAAATCCTGAGGCAACCTTTATCTCGGTGGAACCTCCACGTGTGACAGTGTGGAATCGGGGTCGATATTGTTATAATGTCGGCCGATCCAACAATGCATATAACACGATACAAACACAAAAAGTACCGAGAATAAGAATATGCACATATAGTTCAATTTATCTCCTGAATTTATTTACACTTACAATCATTAAGATACTAAGATATGCAAATAAGATCGATTTGCATAACTTAGGCCTATTTTGGTTCCATGTGCTTAGGCTTAACACAATGGAGAAATCATGACGATCCTGAGGGATATGGCTGACTTATAGTCGGTCACAACCAAAAGGATAAAGTGGGTTGATTACATTTATTCTGGTAGGAATAATGAAATCAACTTGCTACAAGAAAACATTAGTAGAAGAAGAAAAGAGGTGCAAACGGTCAAGCCATGGTCATCGGCGACCTAAGTGGTTGACCCACATTCTGCGCTTTGCACGGCGCGTTATTTCTACCTTAAGGGCCCAGGGCCAGAAAATGGGAAATAAGCAAGAGAGTTACTCACCGCAGCCCCGGTCCAATGTCGCGTCTTATCGCGGTACCACCGTCGATCGGTGGCCGTCGCTGTCGCCCTGATGCCGTCGGCCACCGCGACAAGGGAGTACCTCGAAGCTGGCGGCCAAACTCAACGTACAAGTTCCATACATGTACGGGCAAGAAGATATATTGGCCCCATGTTTATCTTATATTTACCTAAAGGGTTGTAACTTAATACAACAATAAACATAGGCGCCACAGGGAAATGCAATACACTTTAAGATATAAATACACATGACACTTAAGAATATAAATATAAGGCATACACTATTAAAATACACTACACTATAATAATAATAATATATACACTTCAATAAATACACTCAAATAGTATCACAATATAAATACACTCAAATGTAAAAGCACAAACCATTTAGGCAAATAATCACAGATAATTCATATCAGGTCAAACATTCAGTTCAGGGTTTCTCATAGCATTCAGCAATACTTCCTGTTTTACATGAGCTTTTATACTCTGCTAATCTCTTACTAATCCCTAAGGAATGTGTAGATAACAGAGTGACCAATGGGTGATGCCAGTTGTGGAATGTGAATGACCACTTCCTGCATCTCTCACAGTATCGAGGTAAATGGGGCAAATGGTCAATACAATATATAATTTATATATTTATTGGCCATTACTTTTATTTCGGTTGTAAATAAGCGCGATAATTATTATCTATTTATTTACATTTTGTTGTCATGGTTTGAATAGCCGCTAAAGACGCATGGCGCGCTCTAGTGGCAATTTCCTACCAAAACTACGGTTCGAGACTGTCACAAGAAAGGTACGAGAAATTCAACTAGCCTATCGCCGGAGCGCTGTGACAATTATTTCGAGCCGACTTTTCGGAGTACAGAATCGCGTCTACTTTTGGCCGCAGCCGGGCCACCGAGTTTCGCCGAACGATCTCGGATTTCCCATCGAAATTCAACTTTGCAGAAAACATTGAAAAATCGCTTCCACTGTGATTTATGGACATTCGAGTGTCCAAAAATCCTGGTCACCACCGAGAGGTCAACAATTGGTAGCAGAGGATGGTTCAGTGGCCCAGGACAAGCACCTAAAATTGCCCAAAAGTCACTTTGGGCAATATTTGTAAGAAATTTGCAATTTTTCAATTTGAGCAGTTATTGTCTAGGTTTTTGAGTGTTTCAGGTCACCAGGATGTCCGAGAAGGACATAACCAAGTCGGCAGCCTCCGGAATAGCCAAACTGGACCGCACCAATTATGTCCAGTGGTGTATTGATGTACAGCTACTTTTAGACCCCAGCCACAGCTAGTGCACAAGAGAAGTCATAATTTGCCAAGGATAGGGCAAAATCAAGGGCTATTATCCTCCAGAGCCTAGTTCCACGTTTGCAACCTGCCGCAATGAAGTGCGAGGATACCCAAGCGGTCTGGCAGCACCTTAAGAGGCTATTTGAGCCTAGCTCGATAGCCAGAGAGGCTTCACTGGTCGAGACGTTTTACGGGGTCCGCAGACTTGAAAATGAGGAGCTGGACACGTTTGTGAGTCGCCTAGAGAAGGCAGAGAATGACCTAATTGCCGCCAATGCAAAATTGAAGCCCGAGGACCAGATCAAAGCTTACATTCTGCTTTCACATGTGGGAAAAGACTTCGAGCTGCAGATTCAGTCAATCTACCAATGGCAGAAAGATAACTTCACCTATGAGAAGGTCCTCGAAGCATTGTTGTTGGAAAATAACCGCAGAAAGCTGGTAGCAGTGAGCGAAATGAGTTCGGAAGCCGTGCAAGCATTTTCTTCAAAATCCAAAGTGACTGATTCAAAGAGTTCCACTGATGGATCGTACAGAAGATTACATGCTTCAAATGCAACCAGCAAGGACATTTTGCAAGAGACTGTGTGCGAAATGCAAGTGTGAGTCAAGACACGTCTTACTTTGATTCCATGACGTGTTATACCTGTGGGAAAACAGGCCACATGTCCGGCCAGTGCCCAGATGGCTATGCACGGCGAGGTGGCAGACCATTTAGAGATCGTAGTCGTGGACGTAGCAGCCGAAGAGGAGGCAATACACCTGGTAAGCCATCATCTAATGTGACTTTGGTTTGCCAAAGTGGTTGATTCAGGGCCCGTTAGTGCGCACCCTATGGTGTGTAGTGCAAGTGTGAATGGTGCATCTGATGATTGGTTCCTAGACAGTAGTGCATTTCACTACGTGTGTGGCAACCGCAAGTTATTCAGTGAGTTTGCGGAAGTGAGAGAGAGAGAGAGAATTGTGTTTACAGACGTAAGCGACGACTGAGGTCATACACGTCTTTTAATCTGACCAATATAAATCTGACACAGACAAACACATTTGACCATTGATAAACACTACATTCGTACATTCCATTGCAGAATGGAATGCAGTCTTACATTATCAAAAAAATAGTCAAAAACAGAGACAAAAGCCACAGAAGAGAAAGCGGAGCCAAAAAACAAGAGGATAGATAACCAGAGGACCCATTAGCACCACTTCAGCGGAAAAACAAAGTGCCACAGTGGAGTGCCCAGGGGAGGCCACAAGGAGGCTGGGCTTGGAAGTTTTCTCCCCCTTGCGGAAGTGAAGCCAACGCAACTAGACCTAGGACAAGGCACTTCTACAATTACGGGATATGGCACAATTGAACTATTAGTGCATGTGAATGGACATGAGAGTGCAATTGACTTAAAAAATGTTTATTTTTTTGAGGGTTTTAAGCGCAATTTAATTGCAATTGGCAAAATTGATCAAGCAGGTTTTCATATAAATATTTTCAAAGACCAAATGAGAGTGTTTAAGTCTGATTCTCGAGCTTGTTCGTTGTTAGGTAAGCTTGATGGTGGGCTTTACCGTGTTCAGGGCTTAATCCAGTACAGAAAAAGTAATAAGAAAGAATTGAGTTCTGGAACTTGTGGATTAGAAGCCCATACAACTAGCAAGGTCGAGAATGTGTGTGAAAATGCTCAGTTATGGCATAAACGTTTTGCTCATGTTGATGTCAATGGTCTAAAGAAGTTGAATGGTGGTAATTGTGTGAAAAACTTAAATTTAATGATGAAAACCGATAATTGTAAAAACTGTAAAATTTCAGATTTGACAAGAATGAGTGTGAATTCTAAAAATGAAGTTGTGACTTCAAAACCACTATAGTTGATTCGGATTGGGGTGTGGGGACCAACTAAAACTAAGTCATTAGGTGGTGCAAATTATTTATTATTTTTAATTGATGACTATTCTCGTTAGAGTTGGGCCTTCCCACTTAAACACAGTGATGAGGTGTTACCAATTTTTCAAAAGTTTCATTTAAGGGTTGAGAAATTGAGTGGTTTTAAAGTCAAAAGTGTGAACCTTGAAAATGGTAAACAGTTAATGACCTTGGCCTTTCAAAATTATTTAAACCAAGCAGGAATTCTTGTCAAGTCAGAAGAGAATAACAACCAGAAGGTTAAGAATGTGACAAAAGACTTTATTGATACGGTTATTTTACTTGTTAACGGTATTTTCAAAGAAACCGGTATGCCAAAATTTTTGTGGGCTGCACTTGTGTTGTCGGTCACATATTTATTGAATAGGTATCCCAATCTGTACATTAAAGAGCAAATCCCATGTTTTGTGGCGTAATCGCACCTTGTCAATGGGCCATATTAGAGTTTTAGGTTCATTGGTGAGTGTTAAAAACCCAAGATCCCATGATGATGTAGGGACTTTTAAGAAGGGCTATTTGGTAGGATATGCAATGCACAAAATGGATTACAGGGTCTGGGATCCCAATTCAAATGTGATCTACGAGTTAAATAAGGTGGTTTGTAATGAGCAACAATTATTTGGTAATACAAGGAAAACAAGTAACATTCAATCAGAGGGAAACCAAGAAGTTGAACCGTATCATGACCCAGAGGTTTCGAGTGACAGTGAGGATGATGACGTCACTCCCTCAGCACCTATTACCAAACAGGTGTCAGTTAAGACTGATGATGTGAATGGTCAGTCAATTTCGACTATTACAATGAGACAAAAATCCAATTCTGTTTCGGCGCGTCCTCCTAAAGAGATATTAAGGACCCCAGTGATGAGTAAACCTGGTTGGAAACGTGTCGAAGTAGACAGGCAGTCGGGGACATCTAAAGGAAGGAAAGATATTTATTTTTATCCCCCTAATTCTAAGTTAGCTTTGAGAAATGTACCTGAGATGCAGAATTATTTTACAAGTGTTTTGAAAGAAAGGTATGACTCTCATTTATTTAATTGGAAACCTACACCTGTAGAGGGAACTAGTCTAGCCAAGTCAAGCGAGACACTTTTACAGTCTGAGTCAGATGTCTCTGATGTTAAAGCTGAGCCGAAAGAATCGGTTGAGACATACTTAGTTCGTATGTATGATTGAGTTATTTTTTTTAGGAACTTTTACTATTTAAAGGGGGAATTATTGTCATGTGTGTTGTGTAAATACTAAAAGTTCATGGTATTGCTACCTATAAGTTAGAGGTTTTGCTCATGTGTTATGTTTAACACATTTTTCAGTTTATAGAGGCGAATGTTGGTGTGTAAACTGGAAAATGTGGTTTTTGTGCAATTAAGTTCATTGGCAAATATTTATTTAGTTGTTTTAATTGTTAGGAACATTGCATTCTGAGATCAGAGGTTTTTGGTTTATTGTTTGCAGCCTCTGGTTGTATTGTTTGTTAAATTACCGATTGGTAAATTTATTTTGTTTTCATAATATTTGTATTACCGATTGCTAAAGTTATTTCATCCTCAGAATGCTGATTTTTATTTTATTAGACAGGTTAAGTGTGTGACTTAATTGTATTCATGTATTATTTATCATGAGGTGATTCATCCACACCATCTAGATGTAAGTGGATAAATGCCTGTTTGCTTGTAAAAAGCATTTTTGATGACAGATATGGCATAACTGCACTTATGTTCTATTTTTGGCATACCTGTCATCAACTGATTGATTTGTTCTCTGGTTTGAGATTAATTTTTATACTCTCTCACTCTCTTCCTGTATATTCACCTGTGCAAATGGCCGCCAAGTTGAGTGGCTCCTTGGAATAGATAGATAGAATTGAGTTTATAGACGTAAGCGACGACTGAGGTCATACACGTCTTTTAATCTGACCAATACTTCTTGGAATAAAGTATTCATTGGATTTTATCATGCTTGTGTGAGTTTTTGTGAAGTTTACATGATAGGAACACCTGTGGACAATGAGTGTGTGATAGAAAGCGAATTCAAGTCATTTTGCAGCAGGAATACAAGTATGAAGCGAGGCATGCTGAGGTAGAGAAGCACCTTTAGGCACCAGTTTGATGTATGTACCTTATGCGGTTATCTGTGTGCCCAGAGCGTACCAGTTGGGCAAAAATTCTGAATTTACTGTGAGATACTAAGAAAGGTACGAGGAATTCAACTAGCCTATCGCCGGAGCGCTGTGACAATTATTTCGAGCCGACTTTTCGGAGTACGGGAATCGCGTCTACTTTTGGCCGCAGCCGGGCCACCTAGTCCCGCCGAACGATCTCGGATTTCCCATCGAAATTCAACTTTGCAGAAAACATTGAAAAATCGCTTCCGCTGTGATTTCTGGAAATTTGTTTGTCCAAAGATCCTGGTCACCACTGAGATAGATAGATAGATAAAATTGAGTTTATAGACGTAAGTGACGACTGAGGTCATACACGTCTTTTAATCTGACTAATATAAATCTGACATAAACAAACACATTTGACCATTGATAAGCACTAAGGTCACTACCGAGAGGTCAACACTAAATGGGTATATAAAATCAAAACGGATTCTTCGGATAACATCGTAAAATTTAGAGCTTGTTTAGTGGCGCAAGGATTTAGGCAAACAAGTGGCTTGGGTTACGAAGAGGTGTATAGTCCGGTTGTGAGTTTTATATTTATACGGTTTTTCTATTGTATGCTTGTTATCCTTAGAGGATGGATCCATGCACACGTTGATGTCAAGGCAGCATATCTGTAGGGAGAATTAGATAAACCAACTTTGTGACAATCCACATGGACCGTATACATTGAAAGACCTCGTTCGAGGCTAACTCTCCAACTGCACCTAGTACAAAGATTGTCACTAGATGGCGCTGATCGTCCGATCGAGCGCCTGCTCTAATTACGCGCAGGTGACGGCCCCGAGGCGTCACCCGCCACCTGTGAATCATCCGACCCGCCCCCTACCCCCTTATTGGTGTGCATACTAAGTGATGCACTCTAAGTGGTTGAACAACCACTGAATTGTTTTTACAGGTATTTAAGGTGCTGCAAATCCTTGCAGCACCGCTCTTGACTTGATTTGATATATTTGAACTATGTTTTTACTTGACTTGAGCCCTTTGGACAGACACACGAGTGCCATATCCGTACTTATGGCGATATAGGGCATGGCTCGACCATGCCGGGCGGAAGTTTGCTGACTTCCCGCCACCCATGTCCCGTGTGGGGACTCTATTGTATTTTTCCTGTTAGTGTCCCATGGTGGGTTCTTCCATTGAGTGCCTGCCTAGCTCACTTTCCAGCTTCTGGCCGCTCTAGGGCCAACTGTTAACTATCTTGGTTTAGTGCTGTGCACAAACTCTGTTTTTCTGTCTTATACTGCTATTTTCCCTATTTATTCACACTTGGTCCCTTACTGCCGATGAGCTGAGAGGACCACTTCTTCACCCATTGCCTGGGCAATGGTTCTTTATT
>AFFK01016048.1:0-12340 GCA_000239455.1 Strigamia maritima | reverse complement strand
ACAGCCCCAAGTCCAACATGGGATGCATCTGTCAAAATGACAAATGGCTTTTTCAAGTCTGGCATCAGTAAGACATTCTCGTTACAAAGGGTATCTTTCACTTTTTGAAAAGCTACCTCTTGTTCCGTGTCCCACTGGAAATCCGTGTCTTTTGCCACCCATCAACTTGGTGAGTGGTTTAGACATTTCAGCGTGATGTGGGATGAATTTTCTAAAGAAATTAGACATCCCATGAAAACGTTTAATATCTTTTACACACGTAGGTGTAGGGAACTTCTTTATAGCCGAAATCTTGTCTGGGTCACCTCTCAGTCCTTGAGGTGTAATCCAGTGGCCCAGAAACTTAAGTTCTGTCCTCCCAAATTTCGACTTCTTAGCGTTCACAGTCAAGTTAGCTGCCTTGATTTTCTCTAGCACTAACTTGACATGTGTCATATGCTCTTCCCAAGTGTCAGAGAATGTGATGACGTCGTCGAGATATACTGCGGCGAATTCACCAAGATGACTCTCCAACACCTTCTCCATTAACATTTGAAAGGTGTTGGGTGCATTACACAGACCAAAAGGCATTCTAACAAATTGGTAGGTACCTTTGGGTGTGTAAAATGCAGTCTTACACTTATCCTCTTCTGCCATCGCCACTTGATAGTAGCCTTTTACTAAGTCAAGTGATGTAAAGTATTTAGTCTTCTCACACTGATGTATAAGAATGTCAATACTTGGCATTTGTGTAACTTCGACTTCAGTAATGGCATTAAGCCATCTGTAGTCAATGCACAAACGATACGAACCATCAGGTTTTGCCACAATAACAGGATGACTGTGTAAGGACCGTTTGATTTCTCGATAAGGCCCAGTCCTTCTAACTCTTCAACAAGAACTAACATTATCGATTTCTTCTGCGGGTTATGTTGCTATACGCATTTCTGGGTATAGCAACAACCGGCTTGAATTTAATCTTATGGGTTGCTAAGTGAGTGCAACCAGGTTTATCACTGAAGACAGTTTTAATACCTGCCAACACTTCCCTTAGCATTAACCTTTGCTCATCAGTGCAATTGCTGCCCGCAACCAATTTTTCATCCCAATCCAATGAATCTAGCTTAATGTCTTGATTCATTAAAAGAGAGTTTACTTTAGTACCCTGAGACTCATCGTTTGCAGGGGCATAAGGTAAGATTTGGTTCGGCAAGAATTTGCACTTGAACAGACCCGCATGTGCATCTGGTAACAGGCCCACTCTTCTCATGAAGTTGTGTCCTATTATCAAGTTGCACACATTAGATGGCAATATGTAAAACGTCATGGGGGTCATCTGCTCTTCGCCCCATTGAATACTTGTCCAATAGGCTCATGAACAATACCAACATGTTCCTGGGTGGTTCTTGAATGTAGCCAGGCAGACATCCAGTGTCATAGAGCATTTGCTCCCCTATGAAACATTGGGTGGCACCTGAGTCCATTAACGCATTGTACTTTAGTCTTCCGATGACTATAGGCATACGTGGACTATCATTCGAGTTCTCAAGACATCTCAGAAAGACATTTTGGAACTTGGATGGGCCGCGACCCCTTTTAGTACAACACACAATTTTCTTCTCTCTCTTTTTCCAGAAGGCAAGAAAACTGCTCATCATGAGCCCCACTGGAGATGTTTAAGCGCTTCAATTGAAGCCTCATTTTCTCCAGATCTTCCTCCACACCACCTGGCGAGCTGCCAGATGATTTGGGGGTTGGTCTCACTTTTACTAGTTTTGGAAGAAGTGACTTTTTTGAGTTAGCTTCCTCCATTGCTAGTTTTTGCATCAGAGACTTGTTTTTCAATGTCCTCTGATGTGCTCACTTTTGACACAGCCAGGAACTC
The DNA here is from genome assembly GCA_000239455.1 of Strigamia maritima. Classification (NCBI taxonomy): domain Eukaryota; kingdom Metazoa; phylum Arthropoda; class Chilopoda; order Geophilomorpha; family Linotaeniidae; genus Strigamia; species Strigamia maritima. The sequence continues at coordinate 10,476 of AFFK01016048.1, read as the reverse complement.
AGTTAACTGTTTCCTGATTAAGTCTTTAATAGACTCATTCTGCTGTGACTGAGCAGTGGCTAGCTCCTTTCTTAGTGCGTCGAGCTGTGACTGGATTACCCGGTGTCACATTCGACTCACTTGTCTAAGAAGAGTAGTCCGACTTGCTCTTCTTAGGACATGGTTCTCCAGTTGCATTGGTGCCATATTTCTGCTTGTATTCAGCAGTCTTTTGGTATGCATAGCAGTTAACTTGGATGTGCCCCTTCTTGTTTCAATGGTTGCACGTCCGAGTTTCTGTCTTTGAACCCTCTTTTTAAGTGAACTTCTTGGCCTTATTCATAATAAGGTTAAGAAATTCCTCTGTAGCATCAGAATCAGTGTCACTGTTAACAGTGTCTGACTCTGTCACCTAGTTTACTGCTTTTAATGCAGTTTTTGCCTTCTGCTTAGGTGGAAAGATGGGCTTTTCCGTCTGAGTCTCAGTGATTGAATCCTTGGTACTCTGACTTCCAAACACCTGTGTTCCCGCACTAAAGTACAACTTATTATCGCAGATGTACCTGTGTACAGCAGTGATACCAAGTTGTAGCAGATTTCGATTCTCTAATCGCATTCTGCCCTGTGTGGAGGCATGTTGGATGAAGGTCCAACCTGCCATCACATCAGACATTGTGTATTGTCGAATCCAAGCTTTGTGGAAGCGAACCACGTAAGAGAAGAGAGATTCTTCTTCACCCTGCGTGATAGATTGTACTTGCTGGACTCTTTGTTCCTCGGGAACATCGAATCTAGCAATAAATAGCTCTTCCAGTCACTGAATAGATGTCGGTTTTCTTTATACCAAAGCTTAGCAACATCTGTTAGATAACTGGGGATAGCCAAGTGTACCATTTCATCTAATAGTATAGCCTTGGCTGTTGCAGTGTTCTCGACGACTTCCAGAAAGCGCATGCACTTTTCTGAATTGCCATCAAATTCAAAGATGTTGACGCCTTTAAGGTGATGAACCTTGTCAAGTTGACTCTCTCTCTGCAGCATAGCTTTACAAAAAGTGTCCATTAAACGCTCTGTGAAAGCTAAGCATTCATCAGCCCTCATCACACCTGGATTAGATCCGGATGATGGATGGAATGAATTTTGTGGACCCATGTTAGGTTCACTACCAGGGCCACTTTGAAAATGGTTATTTTGGTTTTTAGAACCTTGATATCCATTCTCTGAGAAGGAATTGGTCCAGCATTATTTGTTGGGCCAGTTCCTGCTTGGTTGTATCCGGGTTGGCCAGATCCATGGTTTGGATAAAACCAAGGAGGTGGTTGATGCCAGAAAGGTGGTGGTCCCATGTTTGGGTTTCCCATTGGAGGTGGTGGTACTCCTCCATTATAGTTAGAATGAGGTTGTCCACCAAGCATTCCAGAAGGTTGCCAAAATGGGGGTGGTTGACGAAAGTTCTGTCTCAGCGGTGATGGTGCCTTAAATCGGGCTCCCGTCACTGGTGAGGAGAATATATTGTTCCTCTGTTGGGGTGTACTCTGCTTAGTAGCAGGGGTGTCCCAATGGGGAACTGTCGAACCACCGGAGTGCGATGAGCTGGTGAAGGTATGTAACTTCCACCACCTAAGATAGGGGTGGATGGGACAAACCTCGGGCCCATCTCCATAGGGATTGGGGAGATACCTTTTATAGGGGTCTGATGACCCTTAACAAAAGGTGGATTCTCCTGTTGAGGGATCCCAAACACAATCCGAGGAGTAGATGAGTTTGGGGTCCCCCTTTTCCTATAAGGAGGAGCTGGTGTTACATTAGCAACATAAATTGTCTTTTTCTGCCCCGGGTCACTCAAAGTAGTTCTTGTTTGACCAAGAACTCTGGGAGTGGCCTCTATTGCAGCCAACAATTGTCCAGCTCTTGAGTTTGTGCTAAAGATGACAGGAGTTAGTCCCATCTTCTCCCTGACACTAGGGGTTAAGGTGACCGACCTAGGTCTGGGAGGAGTGCAGAACAATCGTCTATACTAATACTAATTAGCGTCAACAAAATAGTTAAGTCGGATACACAAGTGTCAGTAAGTGAACACTCGATCCTGAGTTAAGTCGGATACACAAGCATCAGTAAGTGAACGCTCGATCCTGAATTAAGTCGGATGCTCAAGCGTCAGTAAGTGAACGCTCGATCCTGAGATCCAAACAGATGTTTGGAGGCGTATTAGTACACCCTTAAAGAAACTAATTAGGAGGTAAAGATAGATGTCAAACCGAAATTTGACAATGCAATAACACTTAAAATACTGATTAGAGACTCGAGAGGAGGCCAAACCAATGTTTGGTAGCTTAATTTTTCACTTAAAACAGGGACTAAACTCATGAGAGATAATATGATTAGAAACTATTCAGAATAAACTCTATACTAAATAGACTAGAATTCAATAAGTAGAGATATAGAAGTTAGCACTTGAAAAAATTACACAATAACAGTTGTGGCAAAAATATGCAAATGAAGCCACACTAGCATAAGTGATAGTCTTGACTAAAGACAGAAGATGCAAATTAGTTAGTGATACATCTACATTAGCTGCCAAAAACTCAGAATATTAAAATTAGGACTTGTTAAATTTGAGGATTACAAATTTGAAGTTAGGACCCCCAAAACAAATATGAAACACTAGAGAAAATAACATCTAAACAAGAGAAATTATCTTGAATAAAACTCAACAGGTTACTACTTCTCAAAGGAAAAAGAGCTAAATTTTGTACTCACAGATAGGGTAAAGAGATGCAACTTAAACCCAATTTTCCAAAAACCAAGCACAAAAAATAAAACATATTACACATAGAAACACTTTTTCATTAGAAAATGTTCACAAGGTGTTGAGAAAGTGGATCCAATATGGCGGCTCACAAATGGCTGCCAAAATGTTGAATTCCTAACTAGAGAGAGTTCCAAAATGAAGCCTAGAAGTTTCAGTGGCTCAACTTGGCTTGTAGATCCATCCAGAGTAGAAAGGACACTACTTAGAGCACTTAAAATCCACAAAAACATTAATTCAGAGCAAGTTGGCTTGAGTTGAGGAGTTGAGTTTTCTTCAGATAACCTTGAGTGTCCTTGAAAATCCTTCACAAGATGCAATTACTCAGTTGAGCACAGAAAACCTTTTCCAGTTGGAAAAACAGCTTGGCTGACCTTGAGTTGGAGCAAAATGGCTTTTTTCAGATGGAACAGAACACCTTCCTTGAATGTCCTTCATCCTGGTCACGGCACCAAAAAAACATGTAACCAACCAAATGAGCATGGATAACTTCTCTTTTAATAAAGGCCTTCAAACCTAGGTTACACATTCTTTAACCGTGTTGGTGAGTGGTTGAGTAGGAACATTGCGTTGTGTTGAACATGCAGTGAGCAAAGAAGTACTGAAAATTTATTTGTCATGAACCCTTTTTATATTGGTACAAATCTAACAAAAGGTTCCAAAAAAACTTAAGACATAAAAAACCATCAGATATAATAACTAAAAGTATAAAAACTGAGTCATAACAACAGAATGCAAGAATTAGCATAAAAGCAACCACCTGGTTACGACCTTAAAAACTAAATCAGGTCAAAACAGAAATAAAAGTCAAAGTTAAGCTCAGAACACATTTTCAAAGTAATACAAAAGATCACAGACTCTCAAGAAAGAGTAATATCACAGAAAAAGAATAAAAATGAGAGAAATGCTCTTGAATTTCACTTAAAAGTTACAAAAGTTGTCACTAGGTGGCGAAGTCGCCATGGCAACATTCCAGATACAAAAAAAGTAAACATACAGAAATTAACATTGCACTCTAGCTTAATAATCCTTATAATGAGTATCATAAAACTATAAGAAAAAAATTAACAAAATGTTGCAATCTGGATTGCGACAGTACGCCAATAATCGCGGGTCAGCGAGAATTGGTGTAGGTGATTGATTATTCTGACCACGTGGTGCGGTATTTTGGTTGAAATACCCATCACCTGATCCAGAATTATTCAAATTCGCCATAATACTAGTTGGTGAAAATAGAAACTGTCTAGGATCTAAATTAAACAAATACAAAGTAAAGCAACACAATTAATGAAAGTGATAGAATAATTCTAATAATTATCCTATCAAACCTTAACAATTTAAACTAAATAAAGTCTAAACTAAAGCTTACTAACAATATAATCGAATTATATTTACCACACTGTTGTTGTAACAGTGTAAACTTCTCCAAAGTCGTCGAAAATCGTCCAAAACGTCTACCACGTGGTCCAAAAATTTGTTCGAAAATCGTCCGATCGGTCGTTCTTGATACGTCTGGGGCCCAAGTCGGATGAGAATGAATGAAAATTCAATCTTATCTGGCTTTTTATATTCAAACCAATTTGAAATTGCCACCAGTTGCTTATCAGTGGTCAGTGATTGGTTATGACATCATAACCCAACCCGCAGGCCAATGACAGCACAGTATCATTGGATCCAAAATCCTAGTGGCAATTAATGCAAATGGGCCCTATTGTGTATTTTTAACAACAAAATGCACATGGATCCATTTTAATTAATTTGGACCATAATTTCCAAAATAAATTCTTGACTTTTCCATTTTCACATGTGACGATCCGATATTCGGGGAAATTACCAAGTGATAATAACCTCGAGATACCGACTAAATCACTACCAACTACGCGAGATCTGGAAGTGATAACTTGGTGTGTGAAATTGTACGGAAACTCAGAGGGGAGATATACACATAACTTATCAAAACATAACAATATGAATTTATTAACAGAGCACTGACTAACAATTACTTATACAAATCTAAAGCCAGGAATAGTATACTATCGAACAGAATATGATAATATAAATATATGAAGGTGATTCTGGATTATGTCTAGGTCTGGAACTCTATCTGTCATTCCTGATTGGTCTGAAGTGGTTCTAACGGGATTGGGATGGAAGATCGACCCGACTAACGATTGACTTTTGGCTGTATTCGTCACAAGGTTTGGGCTGACATTGCCGAGTGACAATGCGTCCCAGACAGATGACGGTCGATACTCTGGTCATCTGACCAGAGTGTCGCTAACAAGGCAATACGATAACATAAATACCGTAAACGAGAGTTGAGTGGGGTGTCGCGTGAGTCAAGTAACCCACTTGGCCTTCATCCGTATAGTCTGGCACTCCGCATCGTGACTAACACGTTAATAGATAATTATCCAACCCAAAGTAGAATGGTCACGATAACTGGCACGTCCAGATCAACAATCACCACTCTCCGATGTGTCACAACATCATGTCATCATCACTTTTGTATATTCGCGGTACATAGGCCTTCATAACATAAATGCTATGGCTCACTACGGTCTTTACGGTTGTTGCACCTGCCGGTTCGAGAGTCTTAAAAGCATTCTGAAACCACGTCAACTAGGTAAATCTGAACATAATATCAATATATCTTTAAGGGTAATCTGGAACCAAATAGAACTCTGCGAGCCCTTTTATAGTGGTCGCTCACTTGGTGGTCAGCCTGTGTCCAATTGAACAGCAGTATGGCCATCAGAGACGGACACTATAAGCTTAACTATGACATGCAAGGAGTTGGGCCAATCGGTACAACTTCCTGCCAGAGTCCACGTAAACTCTGCTTGACCAGGGTCAAGGGTCATCTACACAAACTAGGAAGTAGGTCGCAGGTGCGACCAATTACCTAGATACACACATGAAAAGAATAAGCGCTGTAAGGAATTCCTTACAACACTTTCCCTAAATAATAATCACTTTTACAAGTGATTTCCATCCAATGTATAAATAATAATGTGAAATATTATTATTTATCATAATTCAATAAACATACACTCTCTTATGAATTATTTACTTGTCAAACTGTTAGTAGTTACTTATTAAACCCAAAAGTGAGAATAATCGATAGCTGTAGTTTGAATTTGGCGCGGACAAACAGTCAGCGCCATCTAGTGTTCGAATAATAAGTAGTTTCCGATTTTGGACTGTCACACATCACCCCGTTTTAAGCGAGAGACACCGACTCCCGCGAAAAATCCTATCCGAGTGAATATGTTGGATGGTTCATCCTTCCCAGCTTGGCTATTAGTGGCTCATGCGTAGCGCTCATCCAGAAAGCGGCTGTTCTCCAGCGGGTTGCGGATGGTCGCTGATCCGGAGCAGTCAGTTAACACCAACACAGGCCCCTCTGTCTCTCAATCTTGGCACCAGATGAGAAAAACAATTATATCAAAAACTTTAGGCCGAGCTAATTGTTCTCATAGGCCAAAGAATAAATACTAAACTAAACTAAAATCATAAACTAAATTTAATTGGAAAAATAAATAAAACTTACATAACTAAAGAAAACCTAAACAAGCACTCCTACTACCTGTAGGGTGCCATCTTTGATTGCTATTAATAACACATCAAAACAGTCACTCCACCTGGTGACAAACTAATAAATCAAAATACAAAATAAACCAAATCAAAACAACAACAAATCAAAAAAATAAACAAACTCTAAAATAAGCTAAACAACCAAAGAAAAAAAACAAAACAAATCTACTAATTATCAAACAATTAAAATTAACTCATATAAAAATAACTTAATCTAAACAATACAAAACCTTAATAATTATTAAACAATAAATCAAATCCAATATTACAAATCACTCAACCACCAAACCAAACATCCTGTGACTTCCGCCACTCACCAACACTCCCCCACGGAATAACAAGATGTTTAAACTAAATCAGGTTCACATCGTACAAAAATATGAGAACACAAATAACGTATACGTTCACCAGAAAGCCATTTTGTAAACACGTCCGCCACATTCATCTCCCTACTGACTTTAGCCAATTTAAATAATTTATCTATATACCACTCGCGTAACCAATGAAATTTCACGCGAATATGTCTAGTTCTGCTGTTTTCTACGTCATTCTGGGTAAACTGAATTGCAGCAGACGCGTCCACGTAAACCTGGGGAATCGAAACAGTATTAAACAATACACAATTCTCAAAAATACTCGAAACCCAATACGATTCCTTTATACAATCGACCATCGTAACATATTCAGCTTCCATAGTACTGGTCGCGATCTTAGTCTGCTTTCGACACTGCCAAAGTATTGGAACCGATCCTAAAAACAGCACATAACCTCCAAAACTTTGAACATTATAGTGGTCCGCCCTGGTCCTTTCGCACAGTCGTGGAAGTGAACTGTGCTTTAAATGGTCAAAAATGAGCGAAAATCCATTTTTCGAATTTCGATGGAAAAGTTGGGATTTTTGGCCGCACGCGAGCCACCGCGAGCCGCCGGAGCTGTTCGCGAGGTCCCGTCGAAATCGATCGTGCTCTAATAACGCAATATGTTGCGCTATCGCTTCTCTGCTGGAACGAGCATGGAAACCATTGTCATATGCTTGGAAATTAGAGGTATGACCTCGTGTGTAATGACAATGACATTGGGAATGACCTCTAATCTGTTTTGAGCTGGAAATTACTTCTAAATTGATGACAACTGCTTGGCTGTGATTATAATCACTTAATACTGCATTGTCTTTCTTAAATTGATATATGATAGTCCAAAAACTTGAAATCACTAGAAGTAGCATGGAGCAAAAACATCAGCCATCTTTCCTTGACACAAGAAGGTTAGAGAGTGTTTAATCTCAAACACAGCAAACTACAGAATGGAATGATAAAAATACATAAAAAGCACATAGTGCTATAAATAGCTTTTACAAGCTTAGGATCACAAACTGGACTAGTATGTGATCCTATCACAAAAGAGAACTAGGATTCCAGCAAGTGACTACAGAGTGCATGGAACCTAGCTTAAAAAACATAAGTTATCAAGTGCTGACTCAAACAATTAAATAAACACATAAATGAGTCAGCTCATACATTATTATACAAAATCTATTGTAAACTAATTATGAAGCTATAAACTGAATTGATTATGACTTCTAGTCATTAAAATCAACCAAAATAAATAACCTTAAGGTACGGGTCTTAAGAAAGATCCGCACCTGTGTTAAAAACATAACTTATGCATAAAACACATTGATCACACGTGTTTCAGTTTACCTATGCCTACAAACTTAACGACGTTTCTTCACAATTGGCCCAAGTCGCATCCGAATAGGCCCAGAGCTCATCACTCTTACACGCCAAAAGATCGATACAATAATCGGAAGTATTTACCACGTACTGTGACACTTGTAACAATGATTTAACATTTGCTACCGAATGACAACCGGAATACTGCGATAACGCAATTACAGAATAGGCTATATCCGGTCTCGTTCTAGCAGCTAAAAATAATAAAGAACCTATTAATGATCGATATGGGAAATCGCTAGTTTCTCGTAATTTTCGTTTTGTTAGTAAAGTCCCTACTTGTACGGGAGATTTAATCAAATTGTTACGTTTTATACCGTATTTCTCAGCAAGCTTAGCGATGTATGGCGACTGTGACATGAGTGTACGGCCCTCGACTTGCAGAAATTCTACCCGCAAAAGGCTCTTAATGCCTCCTAAATCGACGATATCAAAATTCTTTGAGATCTTCTTTAATACTTCTATCTTCGTCTGTTCATCCACAGAAAATAATACTAAATCGTCGACGTAGATGAGAATAATTGCTCTTAGGCCGTAGGTATATGCACAGTTGCAACCGGGTATCTTACGGAAATCCAATTGTTGTAACGTCGAATCAAGCATCTGGTACCACATACGGCCACTTTGGTGTAAGCCGTATAAAGCCCGCTGCAAAAACCAAACGGTGTTACAATGTTCTTGCTTCGCTCCCTTTGGTACACGGATATAAGTTGGTTTATCCAACCCTCCGTACAGATATGCTGCCTTGACGTCAACATGTGCATGGATCCATCCTCTAAGGATGACAAGCATACAATAGAAAAACCGTATAAGTATAAAGCTCACAACCGGACTATACACCTCTTCGTAATCCAAGCCACCAGTTTGTCTAAAACCTTGCGCCACTAAACGAGCCCTAAATTTCACGATGTTATCCGAAGAATCCGTCTTGATTTTATACATCCATTTAGTCCCCAAAATCTTTTGGTTCATGGGCTTCGGTACTTCGACATAAACTTTACGTTGTTTAAACGTGTCCAATTCCTCGTTCATGGCGACTTCCCATTCCGTTTTATACGGAGAATTTATGGCTTCTTCATACGTAGTAGGTGTTTTTCGTGTTGTAATGTAAGCCCTCGGTTGTATTTTCTTAGATCTTGTTTGAACTCCACTTGCTACTGCTCCCCCATCGCTTTCCAAGCTTGAAATTGGTATAGGTGGTAAAGGTGGATGTCTTTCGATGGGTCCAAAGTTGAAATAGTATCCATCGTCAGCTATTCTGTTTAATTTTTGATATTTCTCAACATCCCCTTGGTTCCTCAATCGATATTTCGTGTTTGTGATGTAATACACGTCAATCTGTCCTCTTGAAACTCCTTTCTGGCGCATATGCTCTTCTCTTTCCATCCTGCATAACGTCCACTCAAATGTCGGGTAATACATTCATAATTCGATGGCTGATCTTCTGCAGATGATGGTGCTCTAATACGTCCAGAAGATAGAGTATCCTGAGTCAAAGGTAACGTTGGTAATACAGATTCATTCATTAGATATTGGTCATTAGCTTTCCGTCGTCGAAACTCTCTCGATTCACCTATGCTATCACCACTTTGGGGTCCATCAGATTGTATTGTTCCATTTCTGTTCGGAATTATACTCCCAAAATGATTATTGTCCACACGTGAAGTCAAGAAAATATTCGAGACTGTCTTGAATTTGGTGTTCATTTGCTGTTTTCAATAACTGACTTCCTTCATTTGGCGACAATGATGTATGTCTTGGTGTAAATTCCACAAATTCATCCGAACTTGACCCAGTTGACGTGGTCCTTGTTTTCGGTTTTGCTGGAATTACAGTCACTGTCGGAATTTGCTGAGTTTGCGTCAACATTGAAGAAATTGTTGGCAATAATGGTAATCCTGCCTCTTGTACTCCCCCATCACTTGACGAGCTAGGTGAAAAAGTATCGTCATCGCTGTTATCACGCTTCTTATGCCTTGGCCATGATTTGAAAAGTTGTTGCGAATTTCCACGTTGTATTTTTAGGTTGTTTTCGCATTGGAAATTTCGTCAGGTCTTGAACTCGATGTGGTGGTTGATCCATAAAATCTTTGTAGCTAGAATCCTCGTCAATCTTCACATGCTTAGTTTCATACACCTGTTTAGTTACAGGATCCCAAATTCTATATCCTCTTGTTGATGTTTCATAGCCAACCAACACCCCGACCCAAGCCTTATCATCCAACTTTCCTCTCTTTTCACTTGGTATGTGAACATAGGCTTTACTGCCTGGCTTCCGTACATGACGCAAAGACAAACGTCGACCCTTCCACCTGTTATAGGGGACTTCATGTCCTATTCTTGAATGCGGAAGCGGTT
>JH430724.1:17293-38677 GCA_000239455.1 Strigamia maritima | reverse complement strand
GGAAGTGCATAGACACTCCTGACCCACATTCACTCCAACAATGAGTTGCTCAGTATCGCAGTGAAGTTTCTCACTAGAAAACAATTTGAAAACTAGGAATAAATATGATTTCCCCAAATAAAATCTGCAATAAATGTGGCGTAAAAAATTGTCGCGGATTATTCATGAATTAATCTATTTTAAAAAAATTTCAGTTTCCCGTAATGCACTTCATGAGGCAGCCAAACTAGTCACTTCTTTCTCAAAAGGTTTGAAAACAAAAAATAATTTTAATGCTTTTTACGAAATTAATCACAATTCGGTAATTCAGTTGAAACTGCCAAAGTATTTAGACTTGTTAGAGAACAAAAAAAATGGGTTTGGCAAACAGGATTTGAGATCAAGTGTCTTAAAGGAAAACGAATTGGAAGTGGCAGTTTTCGGGATTGCTTTGAAATTGCCATTTCTGATTTTGGCAGATTGCCAAACGGAAGATATGTCATCAAGACATGGAATGATAAGGCTGCAGAGACACTGCAAAATGACTTCGAGATACCTAAAAAACATGAGGATGTTCTACAAGAATTGAGTAGACGGGTAAGTTACAATATTTATAGTAGAAATAGGATGTTTGTGTAACTTTTTGTTTTATTTGTAGGCTGTTCAATGCCAGAATGTGGCTTGTGGATTAGCCACAGAGTTTAAAAATGCCGTTAATGATAAAAAAGAATTTGGAACTTTTTTAAGGTTTGTTAATATAATTAGCTTTCAATGTGTATCTGAATAACTAATAATTTTTTTTCAAAGATACATCAGAGCCTACATAATTGAGTATGACAATACTAACTGCACCTTGGAAGAAAGAATAGATGGTGTTTATACCAAGTATATAAACAACAACATGATTCTTTTAAATGCCCAATCTGAATATGGGCCTAAATGCAGTGCTTTGGCTCATTTCAGTTATAATTTCTCAGAAAGAAAACTAATTTTATCTGATTTGCAAGGTAAATATAACAATATCTTTTTAAACAAATTATTTTAATATCTTAAGTAAATTTTTCAGGTTCTGAAGAAGTGCTAACAGATCCAGAAATTGCATCTTTTTATCGATATGATACAGATAATAAAGGAAGCTTGTATGATTAATTCAAATTAAGTGGCAAAAATTATCTAATTAATTCTAAAATTAATTTTTTTCTTCAGATTATATGGAATTGGAAACTATGGAAATGAGTCTCTTGATAATTTTAAGGTTGAACACGAATGTAGCAAATATTGTATGTTAGCTGGTTTAGTTCCATTAAGTAAATAAATTTTGAAAAAAAAAAATTTTATTTGACATACATTTTATTTGATGTACTTATGAATACACAAAAGATAATGACTGATCTTTAAATTCTTACAAGTAAAATTCCATACACTTCATTAACATTCTGAACTGTTATAGAATGAATATTGTGTTGCCTTAAAAATAATGCTATTTGTGTGTCTGTATTAATGTCAAGGAATGTAAAGTTTTTAAAAGCATTAGAATTTCTCTTTGCAAAGTCGTATTTTCCACTATCAGGATGTTTACCACATTGAGTTCCTACCTAAAATAAACGTCTTTCATTAAAAATTTTATCACAGAATATTTTTATCTACCGTATTGTTCAGGAAACTCATATAAAAGCCTAACTACTCCGCAAGGACGATAAATCTTCTGCTTTCTGATTCGATGAACATTCCAGTTGTTTTTAAAACTGTCTAAATCTTTTTGTATAATAGGAATGTATAATGCAGCTAGTAGGACACTGAAATGTAGAATAAGCACATTGCTTAATTAAATTAAACTAAGATTATTGGGAAATACATACCGACAATTACTTGCATTTTCATCATAATAGTAATTATTAATCAAGTTATGAATCAAATCCTTGTAAAATTCGCCCTGCCTTTCTCGAAATCCACGCCACCATTGCTCAATCACCTTTATTAAAACAAATCATTAAGCTGTATGTACAACTGCAGTGCATCTAGACTTTACCTGATTGGATGTTGATGTACCATATAAATGGTTTGGCTTTTCACTTTCAGAAGCATGCAGATAATTCTGAATTGTTGCTATTAAAACATTTTCACTACTCCTATCTGAACGTGTGTAATTTGGAATATCTATTCATTTTTTAATGTGTTAATAAACATGACAAAGATTAGTTTACAATAACTTACATCCTGATTCCAAAATTGCATTTAAAAATAATGTAGCTGGTAGTTCAGGATTACTGTTTGATGGCCAAATTTTTTAACCACAGTATTTTGCGTGAGAAAGTATCAACACATCCATGAATTGCTAAAGGAAATTGTGCCTTATTTCTCCCCATCAACTTGTCGTGACCATCTAAACTCCACACAAAATTGGAGCCCTAAAGGAAAAAGATGATAACAATAACACACAAACAATTTTTAGTTATTAAATTAATAAACTCTAAGGAGCAAGGCTTAAAAAGGCAAGATTTTAAATTGCACATTAAATTAATAAACGATTACTTTTGATGTAAAAGTTCTTTTTCGAAATTTCTTCCTCTTATTTATTAATTGTCTTTCTTCTAAGTATTCTGGTGCAATTAAATTCATTGCAAGATAGACGTCGTTCCTTAAAATAATAACACAATTATTACAGCTTCCAATATACAAAAATAATAATAATAAACCTTGCAACAAATAAGTTTTCTTCATTTCTTAGTTTCCTATGCATACTACGATATCCCAATAACTTACCAGAAGTTTCGATCTCTTTCTACTTAAACACAATATAAAATTACATAATTTGACAAATTATTTATTACAAGCTGTTAACCATTCACCTTTACAGCATCCAGTAAAACAGATGGAGATATGGTTTTATCAGTACGCGTTATTCCAAAAAATTGTAGTCGTCTTTTTAGAGTGCGCATGCTACAAATCATGAAATTAGATAAATAATTAGGAAAAACTTAAATGAAATATTGGTAACTTACCTCCAAGAATATGTTGTAAATGTTTCTTTCATTTCCATTAAAATTTCACAATTCTTTATACAGTTCTTAACCAGATCTTTTAACTTACGTTTTAGAATTTCATCATCCTTCCATTCCATTGTCATTTACAGCGCACAATAATAAACTACTCTAATGGGTCCAAAGTCTTGTTTAACTTTTAAAGACCTGAAAGGTCGAAATTAATAATTTTTTGCTCTCAATTGTAATATCTCAAAAATTAAACAGATTTATTAAAATTTGAATCATTTTTATGGTTTGAATTTTATCCGCTTTGTATTGTAATTCTTGTTATGAACTAGCAATAAACTGGAAATATATTCATATTAAATCATAATAATTTTTTGTCGTTTAAAAAATTTAATTTGAACCCACCCACCCACCCGTAGCAACGTGTTAGAGACCTCTGGTGAGCGAAAAATTGAACTAAAGTGTGAAAAACTACAATTTTTGTTTTAAATCACAAGGAAAATGTTAATCATGCATATTATATCGTAGTTGATGTTTTTTTCTCTCATATATCAGAATCACGTGTTTACAAAAAAAATGATGGACGAGAAAATTGGCACGCTACATATTCTATTTTGTTCGTGACTAATGTGAAATCAATGCATGTGAAAAATCCATTGCTTTGCTTATTAATGAAATAACCGTGAAAATGACAAGTGTTATTTAACCCAAGGATAAACTGTTTATAAACGACCAAATAGTGTTAAAAATGTCGAAATATTAAGAAAGCGTGGCAACATTGTCAGTCAAAACATAGTTTAAAATAAAGATATGATAGTACTTACTCAATTTATCTTGTTCTCTTTTTGCCGCAGAGTCCATGACCTTTGTAATCGAAATAATTACACTAAGTGTTGTTGAAAATGTTGAATTGAAAAATCGCGCCGCACACACCAATACTACAGCGCCCTCTATACCTGAAAGCTGGAGCGCCGTACAATTGGCCCTTCTGGGCTGTGCACCTTGGCCCTTCTGGGCCATAAGCATTTTCGAAAAAAAGTAATTTCATTTTTATTTTCATTTGCTTTTGCTTTTTAATTTTGTTTTTACTTTTTGTTTTTGTTTTATTATCGTTTTGTTTTTATTTTATTTTTGATTTCTGTTTATTTTTGTTTTATTTTACTTTTGTTTTTGTTTTATTATCGTTTTGTTTTTATTTTATTTTTGATTTCTGTTTATTTTTGTTTTATTTTACTTTTGTTTTTGTTTTATTATCGTTTTGTTTTATTTTCAAATGGCCCTTATGGGCCGCCATACCTATGCAACCATGCCGGCAGATTCGAATATAATAATAAATAGAGTAAATAAAGACTTACATTTATTATGGGAAAATGATTTAGACTTATTACTAGATCATAAACTCAAGCAATTAGACTTGTAGTTGTGATCTATTAGTTTGAATAAAGCCTCAGCCGCATTCAGTTGAAGAAACTATCGCTATGGTGCGCTATGGCAACCATGGAAGAGTTTCGACCAGACAAATGTGCATACATAAATATTATTACTTTATAATAACCCTTTTAGTTATAAAGTTGTTATTTATAATATTCTAGTTATCACAATATAGAAATAAATATTCTTATTTCTATAAAGTGATAAAAGCACATGGTCTTGAGAATGAGTGATGTCATAATGGTCATCACTCTGACTCATGGGATTATCTTGCCATAATCCCCTTATCTATGATAAAGGGATTAGACAAGTATAAAAGCCCTTGTAACCCAGGAAGTAATGCCTTTTTGCTTTATGTGCTGTTACTGATACTGATTCTTGCTTATGATTATTTGCCTTCGTGCTTGATTACCTTCTTCAAGCCTTTGGCGCCTCTGATTTTATTATGAGGCAAATATGAGGCTTGTGTATCAGATATGTAACAGCCCGTGAACCGCAGACATTGTACTGTGGTTACTCTATCGCCGCCGAGCTCGAGTGACCGTCGCCACGTGCAGCGGGCGAGTTAGCCGACCTACTGGGTGACAGGACCTACTCTCCCGCAGCAACTAGGAAACTCGAGGACGCGACACAGGACCGGGACCGACCATAGGTGAGCAATTTATGTCTGTGTATTTTTCTCCCTCTCATGGCCCCGGGCCCCCAATTTGACATAACGCGTTGAGTGACACGTGGAACTTGGCTTCCATGCCAATTAGGTCGCCATGTGGCTAATGGCTGACCACTCACTCCTCTTTTCTTCCATTTGCATTTAATGTGCAAGTAATTTGAACTTCAACTATATTCGAAATATAGAAGAAGTCAAATGTCATGTTTTACCTGTTGGTTTGTGACGGAATGAATATATAAGTCAGCACTCTACGGATTGTCTGAAATTCATCCAGAATCACTACCATGCACGATGGAACAATTGAAATAGATAATAATGTATTATAATCCAAGATGGTACATTTTATCGTGTGTTTTGATCAGGTTTGAGAAAGATAATATTTTATAGAAGTTTAAGTCCATTTGCACGTTTTATCCGGTATTTTATTGATAAGATGGTTTGATATCGTGTTAAAGTGTGTAGGAATTCACCGCCATATTTATAGATAGCGAGTGCAATTTCGACCCCGTCACAACCTGGTGAATTGTCTGCCTGTTAATTTGACGCGTGATGAAAGGTCCTGCCGGTTAAATGTCTTACCGGTGAACCGTCCATCCGGTTATTTGTCCGCGTTTAAATGACACCGTTCAACTGACGCCCGTTAAAAAGTCGTAGTACCACTAGTGTCAACTAGCACAAACTCAAGTTGGAATAACTTTTTATCCATTTTAGTTAAATGATCAATTTTTTTTTTAAACTTTAATTTGCCTTTTTATTTTTTAATTAAAAATAATTTTTTATGCGTGATTTTGAACATTTTATTTTTTGTGACGTGCTGGAAAAACCATGTGGCCCAATACACATGAGCTTGGGTAGTAGTATGACTGCAAGTAAAAAATTAAGTACCATATATACTCGTGTATAAGTCGAAGATTTTTGAACCAAATCTTGGTCTTTTTTTTCAAATTCGACTTATACGCGGGTCAAAGAAACAAGCATTTTTTTATTTAGAATTTTACAAATCACGTCCGTAAACGTGCAGGTCACTCCGTAGGCTAAACGTGGCCTAAACGTTGAACGGACGTGATTTGTAAATAGTCAAAGTATCCATTCATAAATTTGAATGTAAAATGAGTCAATGCAAACGTAAACAAAGTTCGTAAGAATTTTTTTTTTAGATATTATTTTATTTTATTTTCTTAAAACTTAAAACGGCTATTGACCCGCGTATAAATCGAACCAAATAAACTAAAAAAATAAAATAAAAAAATAAAATTTAGGGGATCTACTTATTCACAAGTTTTTGCGTAAAAGACACACAAGAGGCGGGGTCACGTTTGTAGGTGACCACGCAATGCGAATAGAAAATGAAGAGGTAAACGTTTTAGTTACATTTTATTTTTATATATAAGTCATTTTATTTGTTTTAGTCAATTTTGGGCCGGTATTAAAACCACGAGATTCACCAGAAATCAATAATCACCAATTTATTCTAATTTTATTAAATTACATTATACTTGTTTTGGGTTTTGTTTGGTTGTAAATTCTGAAAGAGCCAATTTGGCGCGGGTAGAATGGAATAAACATTTATTTATTTAAAATAATTACATTGTAAAAATTGGAATGTCACATGGATACATACAACGGTCCAAACTCTAAGCTTTCGGTAATCCGTCTCTTTATTTCAAGTAACAAACACATTTTCAAACTAGAACTTAAAATTTCCTTTAAAAAATTCACTTTGTCATCAACACTGAACAAAGGTCCCAACACACAATTCAGCACTGAACGCGCTACACTTGAATAGTTATGCATTTCAGCAAATTTATACATAGCTGCAGCATTACCGGCATTCAATTTTCCAACGAATTCGCCGTGAAGATAATCCCTCAACCTCATCAACAAAAATTTATCAGCCAGTTTAGCCACACCGAAAAGCAATTCGTCGCTTGGAGATCTCAGACTTGTGCAAGAACTTTTGCATCCGTGTAGAAAATGCATAACAAATTCAACAGTCTCTTTAGTCGCATCGCCGAATGTCACTTCGGCTTGCGAAGCTTCCTTGAAATGTCCGCTCAACATCGCGCCAAACACCTCCGAAGACTCTGTGAGCGTTAACCGGTTACCGGAAACTCTTTCGTCGTTTTCTAAAACAAAACAAACATTTTTCTCCACTCCGGTGTTACTATACAAGCAAGAATTGTTGCCGGTGTTCTCTACGCTCGGTAAATCCGGGATCACAGAAGTCGATTGCATTTGGCTACACAGCTTTGAGAAACTAATAGCCGCCATCTTGAAATTCTCATGACAAGGTTCCTGCAAAATATCCAAAATAATGTCCAGTCCATTGAATTTCAATAATGTCTTTTGGCGCAAAGATTTCACCGATAACAAGTACGGTAACATCAAAGCTGCACATTGCTTCTCCGGTTGGCTTCCGGCAGTCAGTAAGCGGATGATGGTACCAATGCCAAACGGTGATTCTGTCTGCATTTCTAGAGTCCGCAAAATGGATGATTTCAGGCTTCGAAGGCAGCCGCAGATCCGGCATTCAGCACTCGGATGTTGCAACACCGAATCGTCCAGTTTGAGGGATATTTGCTGAGGGAATTGGAGAGTGATCAGCGATTCGAAACACAGCGGATTCCTTGCTAATCGCGTCAGGATTCTCACAGCTCTTGTCAACGGGTTCCGCATACCGATCACAATCGCCAAGAGGGTCTCGATGGTCTTTCGGCTTAGAAGCGCTATGTGAGGTTTCTCCATTTGGGATAACCGAGACAACATCATCAAAATGTAATGAATGTAATTGGGCCCAGGGTCCAATTTGTCGATAAACAGCGGCAATTTGCAATTAGTCTTGGTTTTGTCCATTTCGGAGTCCGGTTCAGGTTCGGCAAATAACTCCAACACGTCCTCTTCTGGTTCATCCGACGGAGCAGATATACAAGAATTTGAAGT
The DNA here is from genome assembly GCA_000239455.1 of Strigamia maritima. Lineage (NCBI taxonomy): Eukaryota > Metazoa > Arthropoda > Chilopoda > Geophilomorpha > Linotaeniidae > Strigamia > Strigamia maritima. The sequence continues at coordinate 30,667 of JH430724.1, read as the reverse complement.
TTCGACATCTGCTTCTTTTAAGACAACTTCTTCGGGTGCCGGGTCCTCCTGGTCGGAGAGATCGTCGCAGACGGGAGAATAGCAAGCGTACTGCGGGGTCGGGGAATTGACCGGCGATGGAGACGGAGATCGCGAAAAAGACATTTGCAGCCATTCTTCTTCGCTCGTTCTTCGGGCCCTGGGTGACCGGTCTTCAGACCCGCTGCAATCGGGTGAGAGACCACCAGGCGAGTTTTGCCAGACCGAATTGAAATATTGGCCTTGTCGCCATTCAGGCGGCGACTGCACGGGGGAATAAATGGTATTTGTGGGACTCCATTGCCCGTTGTCGTCAAGCAAACCCGAAGAGCACTCAATTCCAAGTTCCAGGATCTCATTCTGAACTTGCTGGTAGCTGGGACTGTTGATCCGGTAGGTTTGGCGAGTTTTCGATTCCTTTCGAGCGTCGGATTCGTCCGATTCGCAACTTTCCTTCCGTTTGAGGCCGCTTTTCTTTGTTGTCGACCAATTATTATCATTTTTAGATGGAATGGATAGGAAAAGCTTGTTTGGATCCTGGGGCTCGTGGCAACGTTTCCCGGGGTCATCCGTCGTTTCTTTAACGTAAGTAGCCATTTTGTCAATAAAAAGCGGCACCATGTCCAATTCGAGAAGAACATCCAGACTTCTTTCGTCGTAGAGAAAATTCAACATGGCCGCAATGATTTCTTCATGCATTTCGACCTGTGCTGAACTGATCAACAAGGAGATTAGCGTTTTCAAGCCGCCATTTTCTCGAACGCGAACACGGTTAACGGATTCACGGCAAGACAAACACAAGGCCATGACAAAGTTCCGCGGGTTTTCCAAACCGCCGTTGCCGGTTAGTAATCGATCGGCCCAATTGATGAAGAGGGGAATAGCTCCGGCATTACCGATCACTGGACGGATTTCAGACTGGTGGACGAGATTTATCAAAGTCTTGATGGACGCTTCTTGGATTATTTTGTCCTTGTTCTCCGCCTGTATTACTAGTCGCGTGATGCCATCGTTGGTTTCCACCTGGTGGGCACATTCCGGGGTGCAATGTCTGGTCAAGTGAGCCAAAGCACGGACTACGGCTGTCAAGACTTCTTTGGTTTCGGAGTTTAGAAGCGAAGCGATCGCTTGGATTCCGTTGTGCAGGATTATGTTTTCACGGTGTTCAGTGCTGTCAGCTAGAATTCTAAAAAAAAATTGCAAAATTTAATATTCATAGAAACATCTTTATACAGTATAACCCCACATATAAGCCCACGTGCTTGTCCAGGGCTAATAATCGACCCGCTTGACTTTTTTTCGGAGGTTAAAAATGGCGGTTTTTCGATTATAAGCCCATTAATATCTATTAAAACCAATGGGCTTATATGCTGATATAAGCCCATGTGCAAATTTAAGCTCAGGGCTAAATATCGGCCAGCTTGACCTTTTATTGGAGGTCAAAAACAGCGGTTTTCGATAATAAGCCCATGGGTATTAATGTGGAATATTACGGTATGTGCTATTACTCTGAATTAAATAAAATAAAAATTAGTTCTATTTCCCCCATATTCCCTCGGAAAGACCGGCATGCCGGATAATGGTCCAGGATGCCAAAAAATTCAAATTTTAGAGCATGCCGGATAATTCAAGCCCAAAATAGTCACAAAATACCACCAATAAAATACCACAAACACCAACAATTAAATCACTACAAACAGTGATTTTATTAGTGGAAATCACTGCAAACAGTGCTTTTATCGGTGGGACCATAATATAACATCATTTAATATGATGCCATAATATGAGTCACAGCCGCCATGCGGCCCAGCAGCCACAGAGACAGCAACAGACCATATGAGCACCTTATGGCTATGATTCAAATTTTACAACATGCCTTAAAAATGACCTCTTGCCAAGTTTTCAAAATCTGGTCAAACTTGATTTTACCGGCAAGCCGTTCTTTCCGAGAGAATACGGTACATAATACAGACATGTCAATGTGCTCCAGGTCCAGACGGTTAGGTCTGCGGATGAGATTTTCGATTATCGAAAGCACTGTGAATGATTGGGATATTGACGTGTCTGTATTATACCGTATTCCCTCGGAAAGAACGGCATGAAAACCGAGTTTGACTAGATTTTGAAAATCTGACACCTGGTCATTTTTACGGCATGCCGTAAAAATCAAATCGGTGCTGTAAAACGTAATACTCACTTTATCCCGCATGCCGGAAATTTCGAATTTTCCGGCACCCAGGTCGGATTTACTATTATCCGGCATTCTTTCCGAGGGAATACGGTAGTAGTGAAAGAACTGATTCCAATTCTTATTTCATTAAAAAATTAATATATTTTTAAGGATTTTTCAAATACCTAAGCGCTCGAACAGCTGTTTGTTGGCTTCCAGGATTAGTTGTTGAACGTAGAAATTTAACTATACTCAGAACAGCATCTTCACTGTGAATTATACTAGCAGTTCGGTTGTCTACAGCTAGATTTGCAAGAGTTCTGCAAGTCCTGTTTAAGATGCTATCCAAATCCAGAGAGTTTAAAATGGTAACTAAAATAAAATTATTAAAAAATTTATTAAATTAAATTACTAACTATGTTTAACTTTTAATTTTTTTTTTTTATTTTACATACCCAGTGATGAAACTGTCTCTCTATTTGCCACCTATTGATAAAAAAAAAATTGAAAAAATAAAAATCATTCTTTCAAAATTGATTCTTTTTTTCCATCTTTTATAATTACCTCGTCGCGACTCTCCTTTTCTAAACAACAGTTACCCAGAATGCTCAGCGCCACGTCAACAGATTTCGGATTAGGCTTACCGATTATATCTAATAAACTTTTTAAACCGCCTCTTTCACGGAATTTTTTAACTCCATCTAAATTTCTGGCTCGAAAATATTTTTTCCGTAGTGTCAATAAAGAGTTTGACACGACGTCTGACGACGGGCTGGCGAGAGAATCGATCAAAGTGTTCATCGTGAAAATCGCGTTTTATTCGTCCGAGAATTGTTATTTTAGATAAATAAAATTATATTTCGGTCATCTAGGCTCTGTAGAAAAGAATAAAATGCGATATTTTGTTGAAATAATGTTTTAAATTAAAAAAGTTATTCATATTTTACCTCATGTCTGTTCACATTGAAATTGCTTTTAGTTCAATTTTCTACCGCACGATGGCAGTTTGGAGAATCGATAATTTTGAAAATTTGTGGTTAAAACTGTCGTAGATGTTAATAATATTAATAAAATGATTAAGTTTTATAAATTTGGGAGTTATTTGTTTGGTTCTATAATTGTATAAATTTATTTAACATATAAAACACGTTTATAATACAGTTTTATTATATTTAAGAGTATCGATACTACATAAACCGATAATTAGATTTTCTACACCAGTTGTCTATCTGTTAGTTGTCACTAGAGTTTAATCCAATCGCTTTGGATATAAATGAGTTAATCAAACCTTCACAACTGAACTAGAAAGTGAAAAAACAAGCTTCTTCTAGCTATTACGTTCTCTCAACACACCGCAAAGAAAGGACACACAAAATGGGTGACGCTCGTAAGTTTTCTTTGTCTAAATTTCACATAAAACAACATTTTAGACACGAATCCATCATAAACTTGAATATTTTACACATTTTCACGACCTAATTCAAATATAAAACTCGAAAATCGACCAATTCGACCAATTCCAACGACTTTTTTATTCCGCCATTAGGCCTAACGTCTAAAAACCACTAAATTCCACCCAAAACCTAAAATTTTTCCCATTTTTTTTCCAGAATACGGTACAGCATATTCAAACACTCAAAACTACGGCAGCGGAGGCGGAAGTGGCGGAAATTACGGAAATTATCAAAGTGGCGGCGAATCGGGCTACGGACAGAGTTACGGCCAGAGTTATAATCAGCAATCTCCGGTTAGAAATAACGTTAAAAATGTCTAAAATCGATGTTTATTATATTTTTTGATTTTTTTTCCAGCCGCAACAACCGCCGCCGCAACAACAACAGCAACAACCGCCGCCATCGCAGAACTGGGGTGGGAATTCGTACGGGAATTATTCGTCAGATCAATATTCCCCGCCCTCTAATCAAAGTTATGGCATGAATTATGGACAGCAATCGTCTGGGTATTCTACAGGTAATTTAATTGGTGGTTTTTTTGTTTTTTTTTGAGGAAAGTTGTGTTTTTTTTGTGATTTGATGTTGGTAAGGCATTTGGTTTTTTTGATTTTTTTTAGTGTTTTGAGTGTTTTAAGAGGAGTTAGTGTTGGAAAATGATGGTTTTCGGTTGAAAAATGTCATTTTTTGATGATTAAGGTGGATTATTGTTGGAAAATGATGGTTTTCGGTTGAAAAGTGTCATTTTTTGTTGATTAAAGGTGGATTATTGTTGCATGAGACGTTTGGAATTGTTTTTTTTGCAATTTTTTTTAAAGGGTTTTTTGGATTTGGTAAATTTTTTTAAAGAAATTTATTGGTGGAAAAAATTGCAAGGAATGATTTAAAGGCATGTGGTATAGGATATTATTCACTCAATTTGCGAAGGTTTTTATGTTAAAAATAGATAAACGAATGTGATTATTATATTTTTTTTTTTTGGATATATATGTAAATTGATATTAATTTCATTCAAAATTAAATGGAATTTTAGAGTTTTGTTGGGATTTCAAGTTTGAATTTTTGATTTTATGAGTGAATCATGAATAATTTTATGTGGGTAATGAAAGAAACATGAAATTATGTAATAATGATTTAAAAATAATGAAATAATGACAAAAATTGATGAAATAACAACAAAAGTCATGAGAAATTGATGAAATAACAACAAAAGTCATGAGAAATCGATGAAATAATGTCAAAAGTCATGAAAAATCAATGAAATGATTATAAAAGTCATGTAAAATCGATGAATTAATGACAAAATCGTTGAAATAATAACAAAAATCACGAAAAATCGATAAAATAATAACAAAAATCATGAAAAATCATGAAAAAATGACAAAAATCGATTGAAAATGACTAAAAAATTTGATTTTGAATGAAAACCGGTTAGACTGGACTTAGAACCCAGTACTTATATTTGTCCGATCCCGATTTAACACAAAAGTGACACCAAAAAGACTTTTTTTTAAAAAAATAAAAATTAAAAAAAAAAATTGAAAAATATGAAAAAAAAATATTTAAAAAAAGGTATCAAAAAAGAATTTTGGTGAAAATGACAAATCTCGACTGTCAACAGGCCAGTCGAATACCTACTCGGGCTACGGTCAAAGCGGTTACGGCAGCCAGAGTAGCTACGGACCCACTTCCGGATCCAACCAAGCCTATAACCAGTCGGCAATAGGCGGCGCATACAACCAGCCGGCCTACCAGCAACAACAAACGCCATCATCGAGCCAGACGTCGTACGGTACGGCGTACAACCAGCAGCCGATGGCGCAGCCGCAGTCGCAGTATAACGCCGCGCCGCCGTTGACCCAGCCCCCGCCCGCTCAGGGGTTCCAGGAGTACGCGAGGCCCCCGCCCGGACAGGGGCCCCCGCCGCTCGTGCCGTCGATGGGCCCGCCGCCCGTGGGTGGACCGGGGCCGGGGCCACCGCCGGTCGCGCAGGGTGTTGGTATGCAGGGGCCGCCACCAGGAGGGCCCCCTGGAGGCCCACCCGGACCGGGGCCCGCTGGGTACGGGCAGCCGCCGCCGTTGAGTCGAGGGTTTGCGGGCCAAGGTACTGTAATATTGTTGAAAAATGAAAAATGTGTACCCCCAAAGAGTGACCCGTTTTGGTGCAGCGAGGAAAGTTTTGATTTGAGGTTTTGTATTCGTTTGTTTTTTTGGTTTTTTTTGGTTTTTGGTTTGGTGTCGCTTCCAAATCGGTTTGTGTTTTGTGTTGGGTTGGATGATGATGGTTCACACACGGTGGTAAGTCGGTTGGTTGGTGTTTTTGAGGGCTGTACAGAGGAGTTTAATTTGGGTATAGAATGGGAAATTATGTTTGTTTTTTTAGGTTTTTAGTTGATTTTTGGATAAAATTGTAGAATTTTTCGATGAAATTGAAATTTTGTTTGAAATTGTGGAATTTTGCGATAAAATTGGAATTTTGCTGGAAATTTTATTGTGGAATTGGTTGATTTTTTGGTAAAATTGAAATTTTATTGGAATTATGTAATTTTTCGATAAATTTTTTAAATTTTATTGGAAATTGCAGAAATTTTCGGTAAAATTTTTTGGAATTTTATTGGAAATTGGTTAATTTTTCGATAAAATTTGAAATTTATTGGAAATTGGTTAATTTTTCGATAAAATTTGAAATTTTATTGGAAATTGGTTAATTTTTCGGTAAAATTTGGAATTTTGTTGGAATTTTCTGAAAATTTTTGTTGGAAATTGTGGAATTTTCCGAAAATTTTGTTAGAATTTGTGGAATTTTTGATTTTTCGGTAAAATTGAAATTTTATTGGAAAATGTGGAATTTTTTGGTGAAATTGAAATTTTATTGGAAATTGCGGAATTTTTAGGTAAAATTTTGGAATTTATCTTTAATGAAAATTAATTGGTTCTTTGAAATTTTAATTGAAAATGGTACAATGTAAAATTGTTCACAATTGTTTTTTCCATTCTGTTCAAATTGGTCCTCATTACAGCTGCATACACATTGAATTTTAAGGTTTAGTGGCTGAAAAAGCGGAAAATTAATTTTTTTATACTTACAATTTTTTGCATTGAAATGGTTAAATTTAGCGAAAAGTCATTTTTTTTTTTTATGGTTAAAAAAGAGAAATTTTTGAGTTTTAGAAATGTTTTAGAAATGAAGAAATCACGAAGAAATGACAATTTTTGAGTTTTGATTTACAAAAATTACGATTTTTGAGAAATGACAATTTTTGAGTTTTAATTGATAAAAAACAACAATTTTTGAGTTTTTTGATAAAAATAACAATTTTTGAGTTTTAATTGACAAAAATGACAATTTTTGAGTTTTAATTGACTAAAATGACAATTTTTGAGTTCAATGTAATTTTCAAGGTTTTCACGGCGCGAACGACTGAAAAACACGATCAAATTGTAAATTTGATAATGTTTGCTATTCCGCTGCTTGTGAACCATAGCTACGAGCTATAACAAATGAATACAGTGCGCTTGGATATCTCTATCGATTAATTAATCTATTTAATTTAATGAAACTTTCCTCGTGCACTGAGGGTAGAAAATAACCAAAAACATTTCTCGACTTTTTTTATAAATATTTTCCACGAAGAATTTTGTTTTTTACTTTTTTTCGTTTAGGTCCAGGCAGTTTCGGCGGACCAGGTGGCAACGACCGCAGTGGAGGTGGCGGAAGAGGGCGCTTTGAGTGAGTTTTATCATTTTTTATCCCCCTTTTCATTTTTTTTTTTTAATAATTAACAAATTGGGGTAAAATTTGATTTGATTCATTTTTTAATTATTTATTTTTCTTAAAATGGGATTTCTCTTTCTTTTTTTTTTTTCTTAAAATAAAAAAAAAAAAAAAAATTAAATTTATTTAAATTTATTTAAATTATTTGGTAATTTAATTGCTTAAAAGTCTTAATTAATCGAAAAAAGTGGTTTAATATTGTTTAAATGATGGTTTTGAGTCATTAGCAAGTTTACAGGTTATTTTACAGAGAAGAATGTGTCAAGATGTGTTGTGAGTGGTCAATTTGTTGCTTAAATAAGTGTTTATATCAGCGGTTTCCAACCTGTAGCGACGAAGTGGGACGCCGAAAAAATTAAAAATTGCATTTATAAAAATCACGGTGCTTTCGATTATCGAAAATCTCATCAGCAGACCCATGGGTCAAAACTAATAATGTTAATGGTGACATGTAAAAGTATTTTCGTTATTTTTTTTTTTTTTAACCGGTACAAGGAGGAGGAGGAGGGGGGGAAAATGGTTGGGGACCGCTGGTTTATATAATGATTTTATTTTTGGTTTTGTTGTGGACAAAATGTCAACTGATTGACTCGCACAACACACAACAGACCGAAAAGAAAAGTTGCTGGACGAAATCTAACAGAGTTGTGGTTTTACTTCAATTTTAGTAACCAAGGCCAAGGTGGAAGGGGTGGTTACAATAAAGGTAACAGTACCTGGTACACAGGTACTCTCTTGATTTAATTTATTTATTTGATAATTTTTTTTTATTATTTTTTTATTTATTTATTATTTTTATTTATTTTTATTATTTTTATTTCTTTATTTATTTTTTTTAAGTAGCCATCTTCCAAATGACTTGAAATTAACGCCGGGTGTGTGTTATTGGTCTTTAGAATGTGTCGATCGAGATTATTCAAACATCATACGTGAATTTAAATCTATTTAAATGGGATATGCATTAATATAGATGTTTTAAACCATTGATTGTTGTAATGTGTTTTAGAAACGCAATTGTTAGTTATAATTCTTATTTATGGACGTGATGTTGTTTTTTTTGGAGGATTTTAGTATGTTAAATTAAGTACACTTGGTAGGGGTTTGGATTGAACACACCTGGTGTTAAGTGGTGAATTTGGAATATTGCTACTGTGGTCGGACATGTTTTTTCACGCCAGGTGACTTATTGGAAGTTACAGATTGGTTTACATGTTAAAGCTGAAAGTTTGTCTTGTACAGAGAAGTTGCGCATAATATGAAATTAAGCGTTTTATTAACTTCTAAAAACAAGCTAAAGAAGGGGTAATGATGTATATCGGACACAACTTTCTTTTTTTAAAAAAAATTCTTTGATATTTTAAGTTGGAAGACATCGTAGAGTCCATCGACGTTATAGCGAAGTCGTTTATAATGAAAATCTGCTTAACAGTGTTGATATCCCATTCATAAAATCTCGAGCTAAAATTATTTTTTTTACTTTTAAATGGAATAATTCCTGTTTAATAATTAGTATGCCTCGTGCTCCGTCGTGAAAATGAATGTCTAATATGAGACTTTGTTTCCATGACAACTGGAGAGTGACAGTTAGCAGAAATTATGCAATGCAGGAATGTGTGTTTTTGCGTAAATTTAGATTTAAAAATCAAGTTTGTGTTAGGGTAGTTTTTTGAGCTGATTTTTATTGTTTCAACCGCTTGGAACATTGAATAAAAATTAGATTTAGCTGATAAATTGTCAATTCCATCTTGGTTAATATACAGTATATACCATGAGAATCTAGCAAGAAAAGAGTATATTTTGTGAAAAATAGTGACAAAACCATTACGACGGTCATTAGGGAACATTGTGGCCAGAGCGGTTGCTTGTTCCGCGGCCACGATGTTTGCTAATTTCCATATATCTGATTTGTCGTCATTTTTTGCAACTCTTACTTATTTTTATGCCGATTTTTTATGGAAGCGTTAAGATGTTAAATGACATCCTACAAAATTGACAGGTTTTATTTGCTGAAATATTGGTTTGGAGTCGAGAAACATCATAATCGATCTATTATTTACAAGATGACTGCCACACTGAATCAGTTTTAACGAGAATCTTGTCCCGGCCTGGGCTCCAATTGGGTCTGGGCTGTTTGTTTTTCACCAAGTACAGATGTGATGAGAACATTAAAGCCATTGATTTTCCAATCTTACGAGAATTTCGTTAAACGGAAAAATTAAAAAACCAGTTTGTAGGGCTTTAAAAAATGGTCGTTTCAATTGGTTTAAGCGGTCGTTTATAAGTTTTTGAATGTGCCTAGTGGTTTGCTATAATGTAGTTGGACTAATGGTAAGTATATGTGACGTTGGTGAAATGGGTGGAAATTGCAAAAAGTTTGTTGGTTTAACTGAGCGTGAAAATCCATGTCCGATCGTGTTTATATTTTTAATGGAATGGCATTTGAGAAAATGGTTAAATGGGATGGAAACACTGAAAATTATTATTTATTTTTATTTATTTTTTTAAATTTTGAAGGAGTGGTTTTCTGGTGTTGAGATTGGGTATTTATTAGAACTGGAACATTATGACAATTTGCAAGTGTCACTTTGGGCTATAAAATTGTATCAAATTAAATGAAGTCATAGATGTAATGTAGGGGATTTGTAAAATTACTTGATAGGTCTGATTTAGTACTCAAGATGACTAGGTAGAACTGGAACATTTAATGGTTTTCGGGCAACTGAAATGATAATTCCTACTTTTTTAATGGTTAATTTGAATTTGGTGGAAGGAAACAAAAAATATTCTTCTGGTGACTTAATTTAATGGTATTTTAACTAGGGTTTTTAAAAGGTTTTTTTTTTTTTAAAAAAATAATAATAATAATAATAATAATAATAATAATATGGGTCCAAGTTGTGGGTTTTTTTTAATTGGTCAAAGGGAAGTCAAAGCACTTTTTCTATTGAAATTTACAATTGTTGATATTACAGTTGTAAGAATGTTTTTCACAAAAGGGCAGTTTAAATGGACAAAAAAATGTTATGTTAAATGAGTGTCGAATTAATCTTTTTTTCCGATTTACTGGTTGCATTGTTTGTGCCTGCAAACTTGTAATAATGATAATTTAGTAGTGCTTCTTTTCGGACATTTGGTTGAGAACTGATAAGTGAAGAGAAAGAGGTTAGGCATAATTATTAATTCTTCGGAAAAATATATCTTATTAGTATTGAATTTACGGAAAAACAATAGAGAATAGAGGAAATAACTCACTTGGTTGTGTGTAGTTGGCGATGAGCAGTTCAATTTAAGCATCAAGATAATTGGGCGACGACTGTCGGTAAGATCGCTACTAGACGAAATGTTATAAAATAAAACTACAACCAACGTTTTAAGCTTTAACGTTGTCTATTACTAGACATTATCGGCAAAAACTGAATAACTTTTATTTTACAAGAAATGTTTTTCGAAAAGAAGAAAAAAATGGTTGGTGATTTGCTGAAAAAGTCGTTGGATTCTTTTACATACATAGTATAACAATAAGATTACGGTGTGGACATATAAAGTTTAGTAAGGTTGTCAAATATCAATTTTTTGGAGTTTTTGGGAGGCCATCTGGAGGTGAAATTATTGTTATTTAATTGTACACGAATGACATAAAAGGTTAGAAAAGTTAAGCACACAGAAAGTTAAGTTAGGTGAAACAATTGTTATTAGAGTAAAAGTTAGTCTACCTGATGTCATTGTTTGATGGCTCGGTCAAAGAAAATTTTTGTTGGACAGTTTTGACGGTTTTTTTTTTTTTCAAAAGGGATTTAACGGGTTAATTTGAGTGGAAACACATTTTTAATTTGGATTTCGAGTGGATTTTTTTTAATTGTTTTTTTCTTACGTAGGAGGGCGCGGCGGATTTGGTGGTGGTGGGAGAGGAGGCGGAGGTGGAGGCTTCATGGATAAGATGAAGGACGGAGAGGTGCAGGAAGACACCGTTTTCGTATCAGGATTAGCCGAAGAAGTATCCGAAGTGGATTTGTCGCAGTTTTTCGGCCAGATTGGCATCGTCAAAGTAAACATTCTGCACATTTTAAAGGATTCATCTCTAAACTCTATCCAACAATTCGTGCACGAAACTGAGATGAGAACTTTTTTTGCATTGTACGACATTGGCGCTCACTTCCGAGAATTCAGCCGGCAATTAATTCCATTTTGGGTCGTATATTCGGTCCGCGAGCATGAAAGTATATATTGTGGTATCTTATTTTAATCCTCTAGTCGAGCCGAGTCGAAAAATCATTGTTTCGTAGATAAAAAATGTGCGCAACAATACAAAAACCCAAATGTAAATAGTTTTTTAAAATGTTTTACAAGCGTTTTTGTTTGTTAACGATGACGCGCACATTTTCGACTCGGCTCGACTAGAGGATTAAAATAAGATACGACAATATATACTTTCAGTATAAATGGATAGGCCATTAACCAATGGTAGTTTCGTGCACAAATTGTTAGATAGAGTTTAAAACGTGTTAAACAATCCTGTATAATAATATGCCAGCTTGCCTGTGAAGCTTTAGGTATTAAATTTAATCCATGGCAGATGGTGCAATGGGATTGTCGTCACAGGATTGGCTGGGATTATGGGGCGTGTTTTTTAAAAAATAATTTTTTAAATTTACAGATCGATAAGAAAACCGGAAAACCGAAAATCTGGATTTACAAAGATAAAATAACCGGAAAACCCAAAGGAGAAGCCACGGTTACATACGATGATCCACCGACAGCGACTTCAGCCATTGAATGGTTTAACGGTAAGTTGTTGAAATCGATGGCGGACTTGATGCGGTGGCCGCGGCATGCGTGAAGCCAAATTTCCGTCGAATTTTTTATTGATGATTTTTTGTTCAATTTTTTATTTTTTTTATTATTATTATTATTATAGGTAAAGACTTCATGGGGAAGAAAATCAAAGTGGAATTGGCGGTTAAGAAGTCGAGCATGGGCGCTGGTGGAGGAATGGGAGGCGGTCGTGGCGGAGGCGGATTTCTCGGCCGAGGTGGCGGCGGCGGCGGAGGCGGAGGCGGGGGACACAGTGGGCCACCTGGCGGTAGAGACGGTGACTGGAAATGTCCGAATCCGAGCTGCGGGAACAATAATTTCGCGTGGAGGGGGTCGTGTAATAGATGTAGCGCGCCGAAACCAGAGGGCGCTGGTGGAAATGGAGGAGGTGGTGGCGGCGGTAAGTTGGGATTGGTGGATTTTTTTTTTTTTTTTTTAATTAATTTTTTTTTTTTATTTAGGTGACCGTGGCGGAGATCGAGGGGGTCGCGGTGGAATGAGGGGAGGCCGAGGTGGCGATAGAGGAGGACGTGGTGGTCGTGGAGGTGGAATGGGCATGGGAAGAGGTCGTGGTGGTGGACGTGGAATGGGCGGACCTATGCGTGGAGGGTAAGTTGATAGTTTTTTAAGTGAAAAAGTAGAAATGATCAAAAAATTTTCTGAATTGCCTTGAAAAGTGATGTTTTGATGCATTTTTCGAATTATTGTCAAAATATTATGAAAAAAATTCTGAAAATGAGTTGTTTTTTTAAGTGTTTTTTTTTGGTGATATTTAGATATTTGGATTGTAATAAAAGTGAGGTTTTGATACTTTTTTTACGAGGTATTATCAAAATATCAGTTGAAACTGAAAAAGTGAATTTTTAAGTGTTTATTGGTGATGTTTTAATGAAAAAATTGCAAAAATGTATCCGAATAAAAGTGATGTTTTGATCCATTTTCGATTAAAAAGTCTGAAAGTCGACAAAACGATCAAAATGCACATAAATCGCAATAAAAGTAATGTGCGATCCATTTTTCCGAATTATAATCAAAATATCACTTAAAAGTTCTAAAAAATATACAAATATTTAACGTTTTTTGTTATTTTCAGGGATAATCGCGGCGATAAACGACCAAGACCATACTAACTTATCCATCACGCATCA
>JH430724.1:3934-17273 GCA_000239455.1 Strigamia maritima | reverse complement strand
ATATATATATATTATTATTATTATTTTTTTTTGAACATTTTGTCAAGTTATCCGTTTATTGTATCATAAACAAGGTTTACAATACTTTTTTCCCAATATTTCCTGTGTCTGTCAATCGGTGAAAATCTAATAAAAATACAAAAATTGCTAAGCGATATTCAGACCAAAGCTAGAATAGACAGAAGCGCGCGAGAAAAAGAATCACGTCAACAATCGCGCGCCTTTGCAAGTCTAGCTTGCATGAAAATGAACAAGCGTGCGAACAATATCGTCTTCGATTACAAATCAATGGAAAAGCTATAACTAAAATGAAAATTACCATTTTTTAGCTCCAAATTAACCTCCGTTGACGATTTTCGTTTGTTTTCCTTTAACTTCGGAAAACTATGCGCTTTCCCAGGTCGCATTAAATCCGTGCATTCCAATAACATGTCTTCTAAATCTAAAAAAAAAATAAAAAAAATAAAAACCAATAAATTTTCATTTAAAAATCCAAATTACGAAATTAACATACTTTTTTGATTATTCACAGTCGGTATTTCCTGCACTTGAACGATTTCTGGTATTTTCGGAGCAACAGAAGTAGAAATTGGCTCCGGATCTGGTTTCGGAGAAGAAGCAACAGGATTATTTCTAACATTTGATGGTTTCCCAAACATCGATTGAATAAAATCATCGGGATTCACTCGTTTCTGACTCGTCGATGCGTTGAACGATCGCAAGCGCTGTTGCTGTATATGATAATTATGTTCTTTAAGTTGCATTTTCATCTGTTCTTCAGTCATCTGTGGTTGTTGATTGTAATAAAACATCGGTTGGGGTACGGGCATGCGATTCATGGCCCCCTGGAAGCAAAATTCGAATTAATTTCTCATATTAACTCATATTTTGATGGAAATACTTGAGAAAACATGCCGGGAATGTGTTGCGGCATCATCTGGTACGTGTATATTGTACCCCGAGCTTGATTCGCTGGAATAATACCTGAATTTGAATATTTTTTTAGCATTTTATCGTTTAAAAATTGAGTTTTTAAGTGTTACCGCGATGATTTTGAGGTCTGGAATGGAAGTGAGTTTTAATGCTTTAAAAAATAAAATTTGATGTTTAAAAGACTTTTACCTGTTGTTTGACATGCTTAATTCGGGTTTTCGTGGTTGAAAATTAGGAAATCTGAGCTGTTTTCATCATGTTTTGACATTCGTCAATTTTCGTTTCGATGCGCATTGCGGGTAGTGCTCGCTAGGTGGTAAAATATAAAAATATTAAATTTAATTTAAATATTATAAAAAATCGAAAACACTTAAAGAAATTAGAAATTAATTAATTCACATTATATATGATGTTGTAGATAATGTTATATACTTTATATATTTTATATTTAATAAAAAAAATAAATTACGGCGCTTCATATCCACTTTGCAAATGGATAACTCTGAAGCTTTTGCAATTTTGAGACCTGTTTGTGTCAAATTAACGAAGGAAATCAGTAAACAAAATGTTTTTATTCTTAGAGAGACGCTAAAATTAGTGAATAAAAAATGTCTGCAGGATTTACAGGAATACGTGTTATTTCCATTACAATTCATATTGAAATCGAAAAACAAGTAAATTTCAAATTCTAAATTAAAAAATTCATTAATTAACATAATTTTTTTTTTCCAGTAACGAAGATTTACTACAGAATGCTGTCGAAGTCATTTCGGAGATATTACAATCGACGAAAATCAAAAATTTGGATTTATTTGAAAATATTTTATTAAATGTCGTCATTTTAATCAGCCATCCGAAAGACGGTGGAAAAAGTAACTGAAATACATTTGGAAATGTACATTTACTGATTTTTATATTTATTTTAAATTATATTTTGTTTTATTTGCAGTTTGCGACGTGAGCGAGGAATT
Organism: Strigamia maritima; assembly: GCA_000239455.1. Lineage (NCBI taxonomy): Eukaryota > Metazoa > Arthropoda > Chilopoda > Geophilomorpha > Linotaeniidae > Strigamia > Strigamia maritima. The sequence goes on along the minus strand of JH430724.1, from coordinate 15,369 downwards.
GAAAATGGCCGTCGTGCATTGTTTTTCGAGTTTATTCGAAAATTCGACGAAAGAGTGATTTAATTCAGTATTAAATCATCGAGGGAATTTATTAATTTTGTTTTATATTACTATATTAGCGTTATGAAGAGTTTTTACACACAATTTATCGCTCAACTCGGACATCTCGTTTTCGTTCTCGTTCGTTTGGCCGAAAACGAAACGAATAAACAACTGAGGATTAAATCGATCGAATGTTTGCTCGTTATTAGTTGTTCGGAATCGAAGAATAACTTGAAGAAATTGACGTCTCAGTCGTTCGCGTCGTTTTTACCCGGAATTTCGATGTCACTTTGTAAGATTATCACGGGGAACATCACTCAAGGACATGTAAAAATCGATTAAATCATTTTTATGATTGATTTGTAATTAATTTATTTATTTTAGAGTATTTTAACGGTTTCGTTGAATGCTTGGGCACGAATTGTATCGTTAGTTTTGGGAGATTCGAATTTAAAATCGTCCAAAACGGATTTAAACGATAAAACAGGTTTTTATAGTCATTTAAAAAATGAAATAATGAATTTTTAATGAAATATTTTAATTTTTTTTCAGTTCACAGTGTGAAATTACCAATTATTACTAAAAATGACGAATGGGTTAAAGATACAGCGTCGAAATTGAGTATTTTAATCGATAAAATCGTTGAATTAACGTCTAACTCCGATTGGCGCGTGCGACTAGGTCTTGCAAACTGGGCTGGAACGCTGTTAATCGATTGCAATAAGTAAATTAATTTATAAAAATAAAAAATGATTTTGATAAAAAATTTTATAATGTTTTAATATTTTTTTAGATCGCTTATTAATTGCGGTGGGCCGTTATTAGAAGTTTTGATAACACTTTCGGAAGATGAACGAACTATTGTATCGAAACGTAGCGGCGAATTGATGCAACAGGTTGAAAAATCTCGTCCGATTAATGATTTAGTGCAGGAAAATATTCATAATTTGATCACGAAATTGCCTCGTATTGTCCGAATTTCGGATGACGATAAGAAATTATCGACTTTACGACTTTTAATCGGATATATTCGAATTCTAGGTCGGAAAAGTCAAATAAATGAGTTTTTTTTTTTTTTCTTTTTAAGTAAAATTTTTTTTTTTTACTTTTAGTTATTTCGAATGGAAATATGGATGGATTACTGTTATCATACCCACAATTAACCCGTTTGGGTCATACATTGATGCAATTAACCGAATTGGAGTGCGGAAATGTCCAATTATTAACCGAGAAAACAATTTCGAGGGATAATTTGGTGGAATTCGAAGCTAAACCGATGAAAAAAGTGTTTAAACATTTCAGAGATGAGAAAATATATTTAAATTTTGTTATTCTTTGTCGTTTATTAGGAAAACATGGTGAATTAATGAAAAAATTATTGTTTTTTTATTGGATTTTAATTGAATTTTTCTATTTTTAGGTGATTTGAATTTACTTATCGATCATTGTTTGGAATTATTCCATAATTCGAACGTTTATAAATGTCAATCGGTACTTTTAATGACGGAATTAGTGATGGGAGCTGCGGAAAACATGGAAAATGACGATTCAGACGTGATTGAGGTCGTTAAATTGTTATTAGACGAATATTTACAGCCTTCCGTATGGTATTTATCTCTCAGTTTGGACCCAGAAGTCGGGAATAAATCGTTACAACAAGTTAACAACAATATTTGGTTGATTAGTCTTATTTTAGAGTCGATTGCGGCTTTTTCTCAGGTGATAAGTTTATTTTTTTGAATAAATTTAATGATATTTTGCATATTTTTAATGTGTTTTTTTTTTTTTTTTTTTTTAGATTTTGAAAGGAAAATTCGATCCATTTTTAATCGATGTTTTGTATCCAGTTTTAGAAAAAATGGGAAATGAGTTGACGGTTGTTTCGCATTCGAGTTTCTACTGCGTTTCTGTTATTAGTTCGAATGTCGGATACGAGTAATTTGTTTTAATTTTTACTTTTTTTTTAAAAAATTAATTATTAATATTTTTTAGATCAATTTCGGATCTGATTTATAAAAATTGCGACTATCTGCTCAATTCGCTCACAATGAAATTGCAACACGTCGAACGAAATCCGGATGTGACTAAAGTTTTACGAGTTATTTTTATGAATTCTCAATCCGATGTTTTGGGTTTAATAATCGATTCTATCGAATTGGTAATGACTGATTACAATTAAAATCGTTTATTTTAATTTGATTTTATGAATTTTTAATTTGTTTTTAGTTGTTTAGCGGATTGGATAATTTTCATCGTGAAATTTCGGAACGTTTTATGCTTGTTTTGAACACCTTAATGTGTTCTTTTTTGGTCTGGTTTCCAGTTGATGATCAAGTAACGTTGTTTTTTTATAAAAAGAATTTAATTCATTAATTAATTTGAAAAATTTTTTTTTAGGACGATAAATCGTTAAAACAGAAAAAAATCGACGAAAAATGTTTATTTGATTATTTTTTTGAACACCATAGACTGAAATTGATCGAAAAAGGCGAAAATATCGACGAAATTGAGGAACAAAGCACTCAAAATGATCAAAACGACCGAATTGACGATGAAAAAGATGAAATTGATAATGAAAACGGAAAAAACAAACCGAATTTTGTCAAAATCACAGTCGAAACACTCAAAAGATGTACGCATTTATTAGCGCGAAAACAACTCAATTTTACTCTCTTAATCATGGACACGATCGAAAAATGCGTTTTAATACTCCAAAATCGAACCGGTAAAATGAACGGACAATTTTGTCTCATTTTTTAGTAAAACTATTTATTTTTAGTAAAACCATTCATTTTTTAGTAAAACCATTCATTTTTTAATAAAACCATTTATTTTTTAGTAAAACCATTCATTTTTTAGTAAAACCATTCATTTTTTAGTAAAACCATTCATTTTTTAGTAAAACCATTCATTTTTTAGTAAAACCATTCATTTTTAGTAAAATCATTCATTTTTTAGTAAAACCATTCATTTTTTAGTGAAACCATTCATTTTTTAGTAAAACCATTCATTTTTTTTAGTAAAATTATTTATTTTTTTTAGATGATTTGCTGCCATTAATTCACCAAATTTGGCCAGAATTCAAAATGAAGTTTTCCGATGAGAATTTAATCGTTGTTAACAAATCATGCGAAGTTTTAGTCACAATAGCTCGACTTTGCGGAGATTTCATCCGAAAACGTACAGTCGAACAAATATGGCCGAAAATGACCCAATTTTTGCGAAAACAAGCGAAAATTAGCGATAAAAACACGAGTACGGCGTACAGTTTGACTGCAGCGTATAAATTACAGTTGCAGAGTTTGAAATGTTTTGGAAAATTGATTATTTATGTATGAAAATGGAAATTTATTTTTGCTTTTATTGTTTTATATCGTTTTATTGTTTTTCAGCTGGAAATCAGCGGCGAAAACGTCGATTCCGTGATCGAGGTTTGCGCGCCATATTTGAGCAATCGGCAACCAATCGCGTTGCAAGAAGTATTTATATTCTTATTTTGTGGTTTGTAAAAACCTAATTTGTGTTTTTGTAAATATTTTGTTTTAGGCGGCAGTTGAAACGATGATTTTGTCATCTAAAGTTGAACCGGATGTTGTTTGGTTTTATTTGGGTTGTTTGGATCATTCATTACGACGGTTGGAACCAATTGATAAGGATTTAAAGAGAATTAATGTATTTTTGGTTTTTTTAAAAATAATATTTTGATTATGTAGTTAGTTAATCATTTTTTACTTTCGTGTTTTTGTTTTGCAGGTGATTGAATTGCATCATGATCCAACTACATATGAAGGAAATGTATCTAGAATTTTCAAAGAAATGCTTTGAAAACTGTATCAAATTGTACAATAAAATGTTTACAGATGAAAATGGGTGAGAATTGAATGATTTAGAACCAAAATGCAAGTTTATAGAACCAAAATGCAAGTTTATAGAACCAAAATGCAAGTTTATAGAACCAAAATGCAAGTTTATAGAACCAAAATGCAAGTTTATAGAACCAAAATGCAAGTTTATAGAACCAAAATGCAAGTTTATAGAACCAAAATGCAAGTTTATAGAACCAAAATGCAAGTTTATAGAACCAAAATGCAAGTTTATAGAACCAAAATTCAAGTTTTTAGAACCAAAAAACCAAGTTTTTACAATAACATCAAAATGTAATTTTTGAAATACTGTATTTTTCATTTTAGTTCGAGCGATTGCCACTTGGAGACTTGTCACTTGGAGTTGAATCAGCCAATCACAACGAGCGCTGGAAGCAAAATGAACGAACAGGATGAAAAAAGATGGGAAAATAGTCGAAATAATTCTTATAAAAAATGGAATATGAAGGTCTACAAAATGTGGACAGTCAAAGAAGAAATGGCACTAGCTAACCACGTAGCCCTAAATTATGCCCCCTATTTGGTACGTATTACAATATTACAATTCAAATTATTTATTCATCCATTTATTTTTTAAAAGGATTGTAGCAAACCTCATTTCTTCATGCAATTTTTGGACTCGCATCCTGAAATAACTAATTGTACCGTGATTAAAGCGCAAGCAAAGTTCTTGTCAATGGAACGTAATTATAAAAAAGCGAAGCTTTCAATGAAGAAAAAAGCAAAAACAAGTGCTCAATTGACAGCACTTCGTGGTAAGTTAAATTAACGAGTCTACGACATCAGATATTTTGTAGCTGAATAATTTTCGTAATTTCTTAAAATGGCCGAAATGATTTTTATTTATTTTTAAAGTTTTCGGAACACGTTTAAAAAAATTATTTTGTACTTCGAACTGCGAATTTGAGCTTGGTGAGTGGCCACTGCTTGGCAGGACGTTGTTTCTGACCTCATAGTTGGTATTCCCCATGTTAAATACATAAGGTTTACTTCACAACTGGTAACAATTGCGTAAATTCTCGAAATTGCTGCAAACATATTCTGTTACTTTTAGTTGGCAGAACTGATTTTTGCAGAAAACTGCACATCATTTCCATATAAAGGCATTGCCGTTCGCTCAACTTCAACATTGGCGGATTTTAACCCGAAAATATTCTTCAAAAAATATCCGAAAAATTATTTAAGGGTTTTAAATAATGGACCAATAAAAAAAATGTGATGTCGTAAACCATTTAAATATTCAAAATAAGATGTAATAGTAGATAATTTTGTTTATAGAGGCGACATTATTGAAATATCCCTGGTATGATATTCTCGATGATGTAATGGATACTGCACCAAGGAATACCTCGCCTCATTTGGGCACTATGGAGATTGTGGAACCGTTTTCGAAGAAAATCAGTTGTTTGAGTGACAAATCGGTTGACGATGATGTAATGTGTTTGAGTGATGATGGAATTAAGCCTAGAAATAAGAAACGTGTGATAAAAGTTGAAGAAAATGAGTTATTAGACCGTGACGATATATTTGCTGTAGCGCTGGACAATAAGCGGTTGAAGTTCGACATGACGAAGTTTGAACATGGTGTTAAGATGGAAGAGAAGAAATTAGATTATCAAAAAGAAAAAGATGAAAATGATCGAAAAATGACTTTGAGAGTCGAGGAAATGAAGATAGAGCAATTGAAGTTGCAGTTGGAAATTGAAAAATTGAAATGTCGGAAAAAAAATTAAATGAGTTGATGAAATTAGCAGTTGTGTTTTCATAAAAATAAAAATGTAGTTTTGATGATTTTTTTTTAGGTCAAAATTAACTTTTTTATTCGATTTTTTGAAATTTTTTAGAAAACATCAATTTATTTTTCTTATTTTTCAAGTTTTTGTAATTCTTTTATCATTTTTTCATTGTCACAAATAAATGACATTTCATTAAGATTTCTTCGTTTTTGCATTGCCACCATTTTTATTGACTCCATTTTAGTTATAGTTTTCGTCACTTGGGTTCAAGTTAGCTTAACCAATCACAACATGGACGATAGCACTGAAATATGAACAAACCATTAGACGAACAAACCAAAAGAAAACTCAAATCATCATCGCAAAATGAGTAAAATTTACAACAAAACTCATAATCTGATTCAAAAAATAACAATGGCATCAAAATATGGACAGTTGAAGATGCTACGATAATAGCTAGACATGTGGTTGATAATTTTAAGGTTTGTATACCTTTTCCTATATCATCCCAAAGACAGCCCAGCTGCAGGACCCGCTAAGTAAGCTGGCCATCCAAGGTGTTCAGATTAAAAAACACCACCATGTAAGCAGCAAGACAAAACCGAGTCCACACCTCCTGGGCCGTGCCTTTTGTTAGTTTTGTTGTTTGGGGGTTGTTTTTTTCTTGTTGTTGCAGTTGTAGTTTTGGGGCTGGTTGGGTTTGCGTGGTGGATTCGGAGGACTAGTTGGTTGTTGTTCGGTGTTGTGTGTTTGTGTGTGTAGGGTGGAGGTTTGGTTGGTTGGTTGGTGGTATGGATGTTTGTTGTTGGTTTGTGCAGGTTTGCAGATGGGCATGCGGGTGTGTGTGCATGTGCTTGTGTTTCGTTTGGTGTCTGTTGTTTGTGTTTTATTTTTTTGGTGTTGTTATTTACAAGTGTTCTTGGGGTAGGGGGTAGGGGGCAGAGTTTTGCTTTTGAATGCGTGTGACTGAGCGTGTGTTGTTGGTGTTTGCTGTTATGTTGGTTTTGTTTTGGGTTTTTTTGCTGTTGTTTGCCCGCGTTGCTGTATGTGTTTAGTAGGGCTGGTTGTTGTTTGGTGGTGTGTGTGGATCTGGTTTTTCGTGCTGTAGGTGTTTGTTGTTGGTGTGTGTTAGGGTGTGTAGGATGATTGGGTTTTTGGGGCTGTGTTTGCATCTTTTGTTTTTGTTTTGATTTTTTTGGTGCTGTATCATTTCCACACACAGGTCCACGGCAGATTGCTCAACAAGGCCCTGCACTCTTTGCCCATTGGGTTACCTCAATGATCTGAGGTCCAGTGGTTCTTTGGCTATTCCTCTGTTGACATTACAGGTTTTCATGTCCGACTTGGGCTAGTTGGAGTGGTGACATGTGGAGTCACATTCCTAGCTAGGATAGGACAGCATCGCCAGTGCCAATTAAATCCGAACGACCACAAACCACCCATTTGGACAAAGGATGAACAGGACCAGTGAGAACCCCCGGATAACAACTTGGAGCGCATAGTTAAGGCGTAGTGTTAAGTAGAATCTTTTATTTATTAGTGTTGTGACTCGCTTCTCTCGCCTTAGGCAAGAGCCACAGCTGCTCTGTGGGTCGCGCTTGACCCCTAGTTTTATATGTTTTCCGGCTCTTGACTGCTAGATGTGATTAGTTGTTATGCATTGTTAGTGCTGGGTGAAACCCAGATGTTGTAGATATTGTTAGTCCTTAGAATAAATAGTGTTATGTTTTGATAATTCTTGCCTTTGTTTATTCTTTATTTGTTATGCCCTTGATCACATATGTTGTTATAATGATGTTCAGCGCTCTGAACCTCATGTCCCATTTGCATATCACTACTTATTGTCGGGTTGTGACATGGACATGATGGCGATTTGTGAGTCGCCATGACAACCTGACAGCAAACCTGGCGGCAGTAGGGCGCCATCTTGAAGGAGATGGCAAGGGAGTGCAGTTCCTGGCCCCAGGACTAGCAAGTCTCCCAACTTTCTTTTCACCACGTATCACTAATTTGCTCAGAGTGTATCAGTTACACTCGTTTTGCACCGTTATAACTGTCTTAACCTCCTAAAGTTTTGTATTGATTGGATGAAAATTGAAATTACTGTGAATTTTTTTAAAAAATGACGTCCTTTCACCTCTTCAGAAATCTATATTTTAAACATTAAAAAACATTAAAAAACATTCATTTTGAGAAACTTTTAAGAACTGTTTTCCAAACATTTCTGCATCTTTTCATTAAAAAATTAATTCTACATCAAGTGGTTCTCGAGTTAGTTGAAAATTACAAATATATGGAGTGTCAGCATCTTTGAGCAACAATGGCAGATACTTTACTGGCCAAACATGGTGGCCACACAAAATATTAAAAGCATTATTCTAAACTTTCTGGACAAATGTTGATTTATTCTAACTTTTTGGACAGCACACATTTCTGTCAATGCTGATTTCACGAAAACTATTCATTGTTTAGATCTGTTAATTCAGGAAAAAGTAGCTAAAAGATTAAGCATTAAGATAAAGTGAATGTTTTTTTGATTACTTTAAATTAAACACAAGAAAAGTAAGATTTAAAAATGACTGATTGAGTTTAGAAAATTTATTCTAAACTTTTTGGACAGACTGTACTTGTAACTTTCTGACTTCGTCATCATTTCATTTTTAGCTGAAATCATAAACCCATGCTTTAAAATCAATGTCTTTGGTTCGATTTCACTACTTGTGACGGTCCAAAATCGGAAACAACTTGTTATTTTGCCACTAGATGGCGCTGACGGTTTGTTCGCGCCAAACTCAAATTCCCGCTATCTATTATTCTCACTTTTGGGTTTAATGAATAGCAATATTAGTTTTCCGAGTAAATAATTCATATGAGGTTGTATATTTATTGAGTTATGATAAATAATAATATTTGAGTATTATTATTTATACATTGGATAGAAATCACTTGCAAAAGTGATTATTATTTAGAGAAAGTGTTCTAGGGAATTCCCTCCAACACTTACTCTTCTCATGTGTAGTTTAGGGATTAGTCGCACCTGCGACCTATTTCCTGGTTTGTATAGGTGACCCTTGACCCTGGTCAAGCAGAGTTCACTTGAACTCTGGCAGGAAGTTGTACCGATTGGCCTAACTTCGTGTATGTCACTGCTAATCCTGTAGTGCCCGCCTCTAATGGTCATACTGAAGTTCAATTGGACATAGGCTGACCACCAAGGGAGCGACCACTATAAAAGGGCTTGCAGAGCTCTATTTGGTTCCAGATTACCCTTAAAGATATATTAATGTTATGTTCAAAGTTACCTAGTTGACGTGGTTTCAGAACGCCTTTTTAAGACTCTCGAACCGGCAGGTGCAACAACCATAAGGACCGTAGTGAGTCATAGCATTTATGTTATGAAGGCCTATGTACCACCAATACAAAAGTAGTGATGACATGATGTTGTGACACATCGGAGAGTGGTAGTTGTTGATCTGGACATGCCAGTTGTCGTGACCACTGTACTTTGGGTTGGATAATTATCTGTTAACGTGTAGTCGCGATGCGGAGTGCCAGACTATCGGATGTAGGCCAAATGGGCCACTTGACTTATGCGACACCCCACTCAACTCTTGTTTACGGTATTTGTGATATCGCATTGTCTTGTTAGTAGGTACCCTGGCCATGTGACCAGCGTTCCATGAGTCTGCCGTCTGGGACGCATTGTCACTCGGCAATGTCAGCCCAAACCTTGTGACGAATACAGCCAAAAGTCAACCTTTAGTCGGATTGACCTTCTGTCCAGACCGTGCTAGAACTATCTTAGGAAACCAGAAATAACAGCTAATGATCTGGATCCAGATACTTTATAGATCCACCCGTTTATATTCATATCATAATATCTCTGTTCGATAGTGCACCATTCCTGGCTTCATAGTTATACTGTATAAATGTTTATCAGCCAGTGCCATGTTAATAAAAGTGATTATGTTATGTTTTGATAAGTTATGTTGTATATTTCCCTATGAGTTTCCTTACATTCCACATCGAAGGTTATCACTTCCCAATCTCGCGTAGTTGTTAGTGATTTAGTCGGTATTTCGAGGTTATTATCACTTGGTAATTTTCCCGAATATCGGATCGTCACATACTGATGCTGTCAAAAGACGAAATTTTTAATTTTTGTTTTGTTTCCTTCATCATTTGCTCTCTAGATTTCGGTTTTTTGGGAACATTTGGTTGAATATAAACTTTCAAAATTTTGGCCTTTCCAACCAGATTCACTGTGATTAATACAACTCCTACTGGATTTCTTCACTTTTTGCATGTGCAATAAACAAATGATTTTTGAGTTAAAATTTACCTCTGGTCCATTTATCATCGCCCCGTCACTCAAAGCTTTGTTGGATTATTTATTTCTTACTATTTGTTTATTCCTTCAACAAAAAGTGCTTTGCTTTGTGTCTCATTGTGTGCGTTTTATACAGCAACGTGAAGAATATGAGGATTATGAGGATTTTTTCGTTGTATCGTTTACAACCATCCGTCACAAAGCTATATTTGCATATATTTCATCTTGGTACATTTTGTGGTTTTGTATCGTCTTATATGCAAGGTGGGTTGGATGATATTGTTGCAATATCGATCCCAATTCCACATTGTCACAGAATTAACTACCAATTTGCTATGACACTGATCACGTGGAAATTAGTGACATCATGCAAAACAACAATAAAAAATATAAACTGGCAAACAATCGCCAACAAATAAAACTCATTTGGAACAATGCTTTTACAATGGATAGATTGTTTATACACAACCAAAAAAATTTTTCCTTGGCCAAGTAGTGACCAACAACAAAAAAAACCCCAAAAAGACCTTAGTTCATAACAACATAATTGTATTAGTTTTTTAAAAATTCCTCTATATACCCTACAGTTGCCAATCGCTAACCCTAATGCCACTATAGAAAAGATAGTGTGGCATAGATTGGCCACAATCAGGCAGATGGCGCCACTACAGCGTGACTGCCAATGACGCGCTAATCCGCCAAATCTAAAAGATATAAAAGCCCAAACCCATTCCATAATCTCAGCCATTCCTGATCCACTCAAGTCTGCGCTTGACCATCGGTCATTCCTGATGGCCGTACCTGTGACAGTCACCAAACACCTGGTACGCGATTGAAGCCGATACGCGATGAGCCGATTGTTGAATTTTAATACGGGAGTTAATGTAAGCGAGAAATTGATTCATATTTGCCAGGTGTATTATTGTTTGTGTAATTGTTAGGATAAGGTTAGATTATCGCTTAACCTTCCAAGAGCCAATGATTCTAATGAACATGGCAAACGGATAATATATACATTTGTATAATTGCATAAAGCTGTTGTATGGTAGCGCTTTAGCACTAGTTGTTGTGGTCGGCACTAGATGGCGCTTATATTTAATAATTTCAAAACATGAGACTCACTCTGATCGCGATAAAATTTTTATTAATTTTATCAAAAATTCAAATTCATCTATATTTAATGCAATAAAACTATTTGCAAGATTTAAAACATGCTAAATAAGTTATTTACAAAACATCTCATTTTCCAGTAGAGTTTTGAACAAAAATTTATAAATTCATAACTTTACTGGAATTTGGATATTTTGTTTTTACTTCCCACCACAAATGGTGGTGGCGCTCTAAGCCGAAGCGCTTTAACTAATTGCAGGGCAGCTGCCCAAAATTTAACATGGAAAGATTCAGGGGCTGAATTTTGCAAGCCTTGTATTTTGTAGAATTTTT
>JH430720.1:2005-13954 GCA_000239455.1 Strigamia maritima | reverse complement strand
GATCCAATCGAATCTGTGTACGTTTTGCACAAGAACCGGAAAAATTCATTAAGTCCGCATGAACTTGCATGAATTTTATGCTACAATATTTGGTTGTTTACACCGATAATTTTTAATATTACAACAATTGGGATACTTTTGCCGGCATCATCCTTTTCACAGCTCAGAGAGAGTTTCTTATTTCAGCCCGATAGGAGGAACGACAGCTCCCCCGACTAGCGTCTCTACATGGAATGGTGCAACTCGCTAAGAACGAAATTGTACCTCAGTCCACATCAGAAGAAGAAGTTTCAGATTGGCCAATGTAGGGTACAACTCAAGTCTGATGAAGTTACTTCGGAAAATGCAAGACTCTAATTTTTGGTGTTATCCGAACACCCTACTTAATTCCGCAGATATGCAATTATTTCTCGACAGGGAATGGGAAATCCGAAGAAATCCACTCACCACGTTGGAAATTACGCACACATCTGCCCCTAACTACTACAGCACTATTTTGTTATCGGCTGTAGCCTAAATTTTATCAGAATAGACTAGTGGACAGGAAGTTGTTACAGACTGAGTAATAGAAGTGTATTATATATCAGGGATGATATTTTGTGGCCATTCGACCACATCACGCATCACAAGATACAGGTCTACACAACAGACAAAGTGTACTACCCACATGAATAGACACCTGATCGACTAGCAATTCTCACACACCGAAAATCGCAACCAAATCTCGGTAGAACCTCCACATGTATCGATCCGATATTCGGGGAAATTACCAAGTGATAATAACCTCGAGATACAGACTAAATCACTACCAACTACGCGAGATCTGGAAGTGATAACCTAGTGAATGAAAATTGTACGGAAACTCAGAGGGAAAATATATACATAACTTATCAAAACATGACAATATGAGTTTATTAACAGAGCACTGACTAATGAGTTACTTATACAAATCTAAAGCCAGGAATAATATGCTATCGAACATAATATGATAATATAAATATATGAGGGTGAATCTGGATTATGTCTAGGTCTGGAGCTCTATCTGTCATTCCTGGTTTGTCTGAAGTGGTTCTAACAGGATTGGGATGGAAGGTCGATCCGACTAACGGTTGACTTTTGGCTGTATTCGTCACAAGGTTTGGGCTGACATTGCCGAGTGACAATATGTCCCAGACAGATGACGATCGATACTCGGGCCATCTGACCAGAGTGTCGCTAATAAGACAATACGATAACATAGATACCGTAAACAAGAGTTGAGTGGGGTGTCGCGTGGGTCAAGTAACCCACTTGGCCTTCATCCTTATAGTCCGGCGCTCCGCATCGCGACTAACACGTTAATAGATAATTATCCAATCTAAAATAGAGTGGTCACGTCCAGATCAACAATCACCACTGTCCGATGTGTCACAACATCATGTCATCATCACTTTTGTATATTCGCGGTACATAGGCCTTCATAACATAAATGCTATGGCTCACTACGGTCTTTACGGTTGTTGCACCTGCCGGTTCGAGAGTCTTAAAAGCGTTCTGAAACCACGTCAACTAGGTAAATCTGAACATAATATCAATATATCTTTAAGAGTAATCCCCTCGGCTACTTGTCAAACTGTTCTTAGTTACTTATTAAACCCAAAAGTGAGAATAATCGATAGCTGGAGTTTGAATTTGGCGCGGACAAACAGTCAGCGCCATCTAGTGTTCGAATAATAAGTAGTTTCCGATTTTGGACCGTCCCAAATTTACAAGACTCAATCAAAAACACAAATAATAAGTTCAAAAATTCAGAAAATTCTTGAAGATCAAATCTAATCTTACTAAATCTGAAAAATTCACTCAAAAGAAATAAAATAAATACGCTACAATTTCCCCAACCAAACTGATAGAGAAAGGAGGCGCCGTGTACTAGATACTCGGGATGAAAATAAAAGTCCCTTATGGATGGGCAACATTGAAGGTGAAAATAAGAGTGGATAGTTAACAACAATAAAGAATAAAGAATAAAGATCTCCACCAAAGGAGTGACGACTTCCAGATGTTGGCTTCACTGTTGACTGCCTAATATATTTGTCTGTGAATTTTGTTCTTCTCTGAAAGTCACAAGACGAAAATTGCTCAAATGATGAAACTCGGCAAAAATCTTCAAAAATATCGCACAAATGGTCGCTAAACTCAAATATCTGCTTCGTATACGATGAAATCAGCTGCAAAACATTTTTGCACGATGAAAACAATTCAACTCGGCTCCAAATGACCTTGTCGTGTCTTCCAAACTGACAAAAATGACGTCCTATACTATAAAAGCGTGAATTCGGCAGTAAAAAGCTCAGATAACAATAATAATCAAGTTTTACCTTGATTTGTCTCCACTGGGCTGAAGACAAACACAAACAGCTCACGCTTTAGCCTCGAAACTTGCAATTAGGCCTCGCAAACTCATCAAACGTCCTTGCGCTCCAAAATGATGAGAAAAGCACAAAAACGCAAGAAACAAACTCCAAATCATAGATATGCTATGGCAAATCTGCCTGGACCCATAACCATGTTGTATTAGTGCAGAGTTCTAAGTTGATCCAGTGTTTATTGTGCAAAAAGGTAGCGAGACATGTTGCCTAGACACTTGTCAAAAGCGCAAATGTTGATGTTTATTTTAAAAGATCAATAGGTGGTGTCTGAACTATGGAAGCTCAGAGGAAACCCAAACAAATATTTACAAAGTAATAATAGTACAGTGATTTACACAGTACATCAATAAATCATAACATAAATACAATAACTAGAATAAATACAAAAATAAACGAAGATAAATCAACAAATGCATATACGGTATCATCGAGTCTTTGTAGAATATCCAACCAAAATCCCAGCTTTAGCTCTATTTTCCAGTTTAGATGTTTTCTGTGCAATTTTCGCATAAGCTAGGTATCCGAATACATGTAAATGTTTAACTGATGGTTTATTTGCATAAAATAGTTCAAACGGTGTCTTCCCCACATCTCTACATGAGATCCTATTCATAGTATGACATACAGTATTAACTGTTTCTTCCCAAAACTTAGTGTCCAGTTTTGCATAATCAAAATAACAACGAGCTCCATTTAAAAGTGTTTGATTGAATCTCTCAGCAACAACGTTCATTTGAGGTGTGTATATATGTGTCTGTTCATGTTTCATTTCCTGTGCTTCAAGTAATGCAGTCATTTCTTTTTTACAAAATTTTAGTCCATTATCACTAAATACACTCATAAGTTGATAACCGGTCTGTCATTGCATTCTTGCCAAGTATATCTTTAAATGTTTGAGTACTTCATTTTTCCTTTTCATCCCAACAACTGTTCTATACTGTTAGTAATCATCAGTAAATGACACAAAATATGTGCAATTGTTCACAGATGGTGTCTTCAATGGTCCACAGACATCAGAATGTATGAACTGTAATGGCTTTGTTGAGCTTATGCCAGGTAGAGATAGATAAGACTTCGATCTTGCCATGGCTAGAGCGCATGCATCACATTGGTCAGGCATACCCTCCAACTTCGGCATTTCCATAACTGCATCATTTCTTGATGTTGTCTTCAAATCACTTAAATTGTAATGACTGTATCGCAAATGCCATAACAATACTTGATTTGGATTATTCTTGATGTTTTTATCGAGTATCATAACTTCTTTGATCTTTCTTTCTATTGTCTGATTGTTCTTAACATTATTGCTTGGTATTATCATCGTGTAGGTCTTCATAATTTCACTTTTGTCAGGAATCATAGTTTTGTTTAATCTTGGATCTTCACGTACATTTGTTATAATAGGATACAATAGTCCTGTTTTGTCCTTGGTCCTAATGAAAATACACTGTTTCCAATCAGGTATATAAACAAATATCTTTTTTCCAGTTCCAACAAAATGATAATTTGTATCATCTAGTCTTGCAGTTGATATAAGGTTTCTTCAGATCCCTGGTGCATGAATTGCATTCTTAAATCTTATCTGGTTTAATTTTCCTTTGTTCGTTCGATACAACATCATTGCATGTCCATATGACTCTTGCTTTAAACCAGCACAATTGATACTTGTTCCATTTGATTCCTTAAACGTGACAAAAAATTTCGATTTCTGCAAATATGGCTGCCGATCCAGTATCGAACACCCAATAGTCTGATTGAAATCACTTATCGTCTGATTGAAATCCCTTATCGCCTGATTGAAATCCCTTATCGTCTGATTGAAATCCCTTCCAAACTTGCTTCCATTAAAAATCCAAAATCTTCACTAATCTCATTTAAGTCCATTTGAATAGTGGTTTAATTGCTACCAAATTTGCATCCTCTTCAACTGTAGGCAATTTCTGATCTTCAGTCCCATCTTCATACAAATATACAGTCTCAGTACAATTCTTTGCAAAGTGTCCTATTTTGTTACATCGGTAATACAGCTCCCACTTGTAGGCCTTGCCCCAGGCTTTCCACTACTATTTTGTGGTCGAGTACTTTCTGTTACAGATGGTCGCTTTCGATAAATAGTTTTCGTCATAAGACGCACCGATGATATTAGATCTATTTATAAATATTTTTCTAAAATATCTCCTACCACCTTCTGCGTTACGCCCTTGGCCAAAGTGTGCTATCTCCAAATCTTCATGTATGTCAGATGCTGAAGAATTTGAGCATTGAAATATATTCTATATTTTAATCAGGGATAAGTAATAAACTATAAGCATATTAACTCTATGATTTTCATGGTTTACTACAAACATTATCGTATTTAGAAATGATCATTAAAGTCGCACTAGCACCCTCTTTGGTCATTTCTTGACCATGTACAGATTTTTTGAACAATAGTGGATAAGTAAAATCAGAGAATCTACTTAACTACTATTAACTCTCATCTCTCATCTTAAACATTAAATAAACTCACTTTATTCATGTATATAGTTAATTTACTGTCACTTTGGTGCACTAAGTGTACCATAGTACACTTTTATCTAAACTAGAAGATTCAAGACCGTCACACTTTGTAATCCCAATCCTTAAAAGATTCCTATTTTCTAATCTCATCCTTCTTTCCATGGTGTCGCGAGCAAAACGCGACATTTATATTTTGCACCGCATTTGTGTGTGGTTGTAATGTTTTCCAGATGAGTTTTTCTGGTTGGGCAGGATGATGTCTTTAGTTAAGGTTTTTGTCTGCAAGGGAAAAGAAAACTATTTACTTGTCTCGATCCTTATTGTCATTTGTTGGTTTTTGTTGGTTAGTTTTGATAAGCTTTAGAAACATTGATATAGCTTACTTTTGTTTATTTATAGCCAGAGTGCTATTTTTCTGTTGTTATCTTTGTTTATATCTAGCTGATGTCTCCATCCATCTTTGTTTACTGCAAGCTACTATTTTTTGGCACAAGGTGGAGTCGCTCGACTTAAAATTCTGAAAAGGAATTAAAACATTTAATGATTTTCAACCCTCTGATTTTGTTATAGTTTTCAATGCAACTTATTATTTACTTGTTGTCTTTGTGACGGTTCAATACCGTAGTAACTTATAAAGTTGCCACCAGAGGGCGCGATTTGCTAAAATCGCGCCGGATTCAAAATAGGAAAATTTAAGTTTTATGAAAATAAAATGTTTATTGAATGATAAAATATTTAAGTAAACATTCTCTCTATATTTTGATAAATATAAGAGAGAATTATACAATGAATAGGTGTGTTCATTGTTAAAGAAAAAAGTTACGAGAAATCATCATAAAAGTGATTATTGTATTCAAACAATAATAAATGTTGTTGTGAAATATTTATTTAAATAAATTAAGACTATTTAGAGATAAGAATACTTTAAAATATGAAAATAAATAAAGTTAACCCTAAATATTACCATGTGCTTTTTGAATATTTTAGATATTCTATGGGATTCACATAACTTTGATCAAGGAGTTGATTTGATTGGATCAACTCATTATGACTCACTGATATGCAAATCAGCTAATCTGCGTATCAGTATTCTGGCTCCCTGATTGGGGGAAATTCAAGAAACCCCATGGTTTCATAGTATATAAGCTCCTGCAAGAGCTGATTCTGGGCCTCTGTTCTGAATTAATGTTGTATCTATATGATTGTCTATGTGTAACTTGTACCTGTAACCATTCAGAGTCATTTTTATCACCTTTTGCTTTAAATACAAACCGGCAGGCTGTCAACACCAAATTAAAGTAGGTATAATGCCCTAAAGACCGTAGTTGCCGGGCCTGAAAAACCCGAAGGTAAATGTACCGAGAATATACTTGTGCTTTTTGCATGTAGGCCAGTCCTATGGACAAAACTTGATTGTATCGAGTCCGCTCGGACCGAGCAGCAACCGCTAGCTGTATCAGGAGTGGGCGCTAACTGTCACGTGCTTCGGCACCGTTTGAGAACAACGCATTCGGTTTGATGCGGCGCGCCCGACTCAATCATGACGGCCGAGGAATTCCCTTTGAATTCCATAACCGACTTCTTCCCGCTAATCTTTACCTTTGTTTTAGTTTCTTATCGATAGTTGTACATTTACTTAAATGCTTACAATTATTATATTCATGCGAATGTAATAATTGGAATAGAAAAAAGTGAGTTTTCACCGCAACGCTCGAAATACAGGTGTAAGCCGATACCACGTGGTATCGCTAATTTGTGACGATCATCCGACCGATGAACGCCGATATTCGCAGGATTCGATAGTGCATTACCCGATTAGGAACCAAATAGCGCCAGGAAACACCAGAAGATTCGTAATATTATTTTGCAAATTGTATTATTATTAGTTTATCAAGCCTCTATCTGATAAGTTAAAGTTTTTATTAGTTTCACACCAGTTTCCTGGTTAAATTAGATTAATTTATAGTTTCGATATATTTTTTTAAGTATTTTTATTGCCGCTGTTATTAATAAGATTTTATGTTAAGTCGACCTCGGATCATTGTAATTTGCAATGATCCGTAATAAATGTTATGATTTGAGAAAATTCCTTGTTTTCATGTTTATTTACTTTACTCTTTCCAATTCAGTGTTGTTGTTTGCAAGTGTGTTTATATGTATTTTTGCTGGTTCTTATCCTTGGGATAAGTGGAGGTTTTTCTTAGCAAAAGAAAATCCACGTGTTTTCATAAGTTTTACTGTCTTGACCCCATCGTAAAGTGTAAATAGCACTTTGGTTAAAAGTCAGATCGTCACATCTTGAAGCAATAATTCTTTGCTCAAAAGTAAATTTTCAAGTTGAGTTTTAGCATTCCTAGTCTGTCAAGGTCGCCACTGGGTGGCTATTTTTTGTTAGTCATAAATTATTTTTATACCTGTTTTTTGATGACTTTATGTTGTACTTTTTCTTAGCAAATTATCACATTTTGACATGTATTAAGTTCTTTTTGGAACTCTTTGTTTTTCTCTTCAGTCTTTAAATTGCTTGTGCCAAATTAAAATTTCTCACTTGTGTTATGATTTCTCCATGTGTTAGAGCTGCTTACTCAACAAGACACAACGCAATGCTCTTTGTATCACAGTTCTGCTTCATGTGACTGAACTTCAAGTTTGGTTTGCTACACATGGTGGCATCTTAGACAAAAGTCTAACTTGTCATTACATCAGGCATTGTGAATTGAAAAGTCTATATTTGATAAAATCTCACCTCATGGTGGTTTGTAATTGTTAGATTTAATATTCCTCTGGAGCTACATTTCATGAAATGTTTGCCAATTTTTAAACAAGTATTGTTTCTTTTTGAACCAAAGCTTGATGACACTTGTCAAAAATTTTGATTTTCTACTATATATCATTTTACCCAATAGGATGTCTTTGGAAACAGCAAGAAACATTCTCAACAACTTCCAGAGAATGCATACATTTTTCTGAACTCAATGATTTCACTTTTTAGTATACTTTCTCATATTGATTTTGTTTGCAAGGAAGTTACGCTTTAAGAACTGTTAGAAAAATTTTTCTGCAAATGTTGTGCAATCTTCGACACTCATAGAACCTTGGTTTGTTTGCAGCCTTCTAGATTGTCTAGTGTTAAACTGTCAATTATCCAATCGATAGGATGTTATTCTAAACTTCTGCAGGCACCAGAAAATTAAATTTGAGCATGGTTGTTTGTTATTGTTCTATAAACCATAGCCACTATGAACTATTGTAGCAGCTGGTCCCAAATTATTTATTCCAATTTTGACCATTTCCTTGATCTGTATTAAACAGGAAGGAGGTTGTTGCCAGAAAGATGACAGTAGTCGCATGTTTGGATTGCTATTTGGAAGTTGGGATGTCCCAGGATTATTTCCATAATGTGAGGAGTTGGTATTTGTCCCAAATGGTTTCCAAAATGGTAGTCGGTATTTAAATTCGCTGGCCAGTGACGAGGGACATCTGCAATGTGATCCTCTCACTAATGTTTGAATTTTGTCAGTCACTTTTTGAGTTGGGCTCTGCCTTGCAGCATGAGGTGAACCAGAAAGTAACTGAGCACCCACATTGGATATGTGAGGGCAAGCTGTTGGTGATTTGTGTCCTCCAGCATCGTGTATACCTTTGTGACGTTCCCAAAGGACCGAATAAATTAGAACCTCGTTCGAGACTAGAGTTTCCACTCACAATTAGTACAAAGTTTGCCACTAAATGGCGCTGATTGTCCGATCGAGCGTCTGCTTTAAAAACCCGCAAGTGATGACGATACGAGTTGTCATCCCTCACCTGGGGTCATTTGACCCTCCCTCTACTTTGAGAAACCCCCTCATTGGTGTGCATACTAAGTGATGCACTCTAAAGGTGCATTTTCATTTGCGAGAAATGCCATTTCTCGCGCCTAATTTTCAATAATTGCGTGACAAAAATTGCACGCTTGTCCATTTTCATGCAAGCTAGACTTGCAAAGGCGCACGATTGTTGGCGCGATTCTGTTTCTCGCGAGCTTCTATCAAGTCTAGCTTTGCTCACAAAATCGCGCCTAGAATCGCGCCATGTGTCAATCTGAACCAACAGTTTTGACATTTGAACAGGCTCCACCCACAATTGCAAATGGCGCTGATTTTTTTTCTTCCACTTGAATTTTTAATCTTGATTAATCAATGTCATCCACATCCAGAAAAGCCAAAAAATAATAAATTCAGCAATATTTGATGCTAAACATTTCACACTAATATATATTTCATGAAATGTCAACTGATTTTTACAAAATTTTTGAAGCGAGAAGTGGCTCTTTTAGCTCTAATGAAAATGCTCACGCTAGAGCTTGATTTTTAGAGCGGTACGATTGTTGGCGCGATTTTTTTTGTAGCGCGATTTTTTTTGTGGTGCGAGAAATTCTCTTGCAAATAAAAATGCACCTTAAGTGGTTGAACAATCACTGTATTGTTTTAACAGGTATTTAAGGTGCGGCAAACCCTTGCCGCAACGCTCTTGACTTGTTATTGATATTTGAAACATACTTACCTGACTTGAGCCCCTTGGACTGACACCCGTGTGCCACATCCGTACTTGTGGCGATATTGGGCAAGGCTTGACCATGCCAGACGGAAGTTGGCTGACTTCCCGCCACCCATGTCCTGTGTGGGGACTCTATTGTATTGTTCCTGTTAGTGACCATTGGTGGGTTCCTCCGAGAGTGCCTGCCTTGCTCACTTTCTAGCTTCTGGCCGCTCTAGGGCCAAGTCTTGACTGTTTTAGTTTCCGTGCTATGCACAAACACTTTTTTCCTTCTCCAACTGCTCTTTTCACTATCTTTCATACTTGGACCCTTACTGCCGATGAGCTGAGAGGACCACCTTCTTCACCCATTGCCTGGGGCAATAGTTCTATTCTAACATATTATTTTACAGTTAGTGACGGCAATTTAAGTAGCGACACTTATAAGGACCAGTGCAACCAAGGACCCTCATTTAGGAAAGATGCGCAAATTATTTGAGTATATGTTTGTTTATCTGTTGTGAGTGGCCACTTAGCCTTAGGCATGCGCCACTCACTTTTGTTACAGTTGGGCTGACCATTAGTCATGTGGATAATTGCTAGGGTTAATGGCTGAACAGCCCTTATATTGTTATAGAGCGCTTATTATTTGTATAGTTTGATTTCCTCACTTTATTGTGCCAGAATAAAGTTATGTTATGTTTTGAGAATGTTGTTGTTCCTTTTATTTCACTTGTGTTACAGTCATATTTAATCTATTTGGTGCTTGAGTTCGAAGTCATTGTCTAATGGGTGGCTAAGTAGCTATCCTAGCTCTTAAGTTTGATTTGTCCGCCATCTTGTTTAAGTTGGAGCCATGGCAACCATGTTGGTTTCATAGTTTAGACTGTCACATCTTGTGACAGTACTGTTCTCATTTTTCTAAGTGTATTAAGTATTGATTTTTTCTGTGGTAAATTAAATTTTCAACTAAGTTGCTTTTTTCCTTCGAATACAAAATATTTTTTAATATTTTTAATTTAGAGTACATAATAATTTGTACTTTGAAAAGACCATAATACAACTTTATTAATATTACAATCATATTTTTCTTTATGTGATATCTCAGCAAAATATTATTTTTTTCTATAAAATTTATAAAACAAGTTTTAAAATTTGAAAATGTATTTTATTTTATTTTTTAAAAATAGTAATCAAGATGTCAACAACAATCTTAACAACACCTATACAACTGACAACTACTACAAAACCCATAACAACTACTACAAAACCCACAACAACTACAGCAACAACTACTACGCTTATACCAACAACATTAACTACTCTTAGGCTCACAACAACAATAATAACTACTCCTCTCACAACAACCACATTAACTACTCCTAGACTCACAACAGCAATAATGACGACAACTCCTTTTATAAATAAAACAAAAACAACTAAGACACCAATTATGGATGATGTACCAGTCAAAGATGACAGTGAACTAATTCTTGATAAAAGTGCAGAAGAAAAAACAACAGAGAAGTCCACAACAACTAAAAAACCACTTATCAAACCAACAGATACTGCAAGTAATTCTGTCTCAGTGTCAATTGAAAGTAAATCCAGTTCTAGCTCTGAAAGTTTAGAAGAAAAACAAAGTAAGATTATTATTATACATTAAATTAAAAATTCAACTGTTTATCACTTTTTTAATGAGAATCAAGTAAATTTCATAACTTTTTTGCAAAATTAGTGGTATTATTCTGTAACAATCACTTCAATCCAAAAAATTAAACATTTGGAACAATTATATTTAAATAAGAAGTTGTTTTCATGCAGGCTGACATATTTATGTCTTCTGTATTTACAGTTTTGAGCTGTTCTGTAGCTATTTAATTTTGATGGGTAACCTACCAAGCTACATAGCCTTCAAGACAAAAGAAAATTGTGCATACAGATCACATGTGCGTTATGTCAGCCTCCACAAAAACAATTACGTATTTAACACTAATAAGCCTTTTCACCTATAGCCAGAGGGTGCGACCAAGCGCATGCGCAGTTATGTCGGTGTTTGGCAAAAGACAGAAATTTCAATGGGATTTTTGACATTTTCTCATTTATTGTCCGATTTTAATGCGGATTTTTGCAATACTAATCGGAATTAAGTAGTTTTCATCAAACTACTTGAATTTACATAAAAAAATTTTTTTAATGAGTAATTTTTAAGTTTTGACTGATTTTTAGTAAATAAATGCATATTTGTGAGATTTAAATGGAATTTTTTGTCAATTTCACATTTTTTGTCCGATTTTAATGCGGATTTTTGCAATACTCATCGGAATTAAGTAGTTTTCATCAAACTACTTGAATTTACATAAAATTAATTTTTTAATAAGTAATTTTTAAGTTTTGACTGATTTTTGGTAAATAAATGCATATTTGTGAGATTTAAATGCAATTTTTGTCAATTTCACATTTTTTGTCCGATTTTAATGCGGATTTTTGCATTACTCATCGGAATTAGGTAGTTTTCATCAAACTA
>JH430718.1:8651-21030 GCA_000239455.1 Strigamia maritima | reverse complement strand
AGTAGCTTAGTTGTGGTATATATGACACTATTTTTTTACTCTTAAATATTTTTCTGTTATGTATATATATATTACCGCTTGGCAATTTTTAATGTATGATCCGGCAGATTGTTGTATTGGTTTTTCCGAATTTCGTATCCATTTGATCGTTCCCATTTGATATCAGAGTCGTCATCGATTTGCCAAAAACAAAGGTCTTTTTCAAAATCGCAAAAATCTGTATCACAGCATGATAAACGAGATTTGAAATTGTCAACTATAAAAATGCTCATAGAGTGTCTTTACCTCTTGAGCTACAAGGGCCAAGTGTAAATTCTATGTCATCAAGTGCGAAGACCAGGCTACTCTCCCTAGGTCCAGGAATTGCTTCGAATAAAATCTGAAATAAACAAGAGAATCTAACTCGTAAAAACTATCGACGAGAGCACGCGCGGATTCGTTGAATTCGAATTTCAGGTCAAATCTCATTGGTCGGCGTGCCTATTGTTATGATTATTTCCACTAGCACCATGAAAAAATATCCGATTTTAGATAATGGTTTTGGTTTATCTACCTCTGTAACAATTAGTCAGAGCGAGCCACTCCACCCCAATTCAAAAATGGCGATGGCGCGATGGGGAACTAAGAGCGAAGATGAAATTTTATTACAAATTTACGACATTACATCCACAAACACTATACAAACAAGACAGATCACACGGCGCCATTTTTTGGAGTTTTGTGGTATTTTTTTTGGTTTTCTTGTTAGATTCTCTTCCCGAATATCACTCGCGCTAGTGATTGTCGAAACAGCTTGCATCCATTCATTTCTTTACTCATTGGTAAAACCACTTGCGCATCTAAAAATTGCGACCAGAATAAACCAGAATTTATTCAGGTTGCTAATTTTTGATGCACTTGTGATTTTTACCGAGTAAAAAAATTCATTGTTACAAGCTTATTTCTACAATCACAGTAGCGCTTGTGGTATTACAACTGAATAATTTCATGATACATCATGTGTTGGATAAATTTTATTGGTTTTTGACAGAGTATCATTCTAATGGCCTCAGTATGTCAACCCCACAAGATATTACAAAATGATGTTTTTGATTACCTCAAAATTCCTGCTGTCATTGGCTTCCACACTTGCACTTAGCCATGTGTATTGCCGAATGGATTCAAAAGTATTCAGAGGTTCTTCCGCATAATAACCGTGCATTCTTTTATGGATGTTAAGTACAGCGCCGACGCTTGTTGAATAGAACCAGAAATGCGTACAATGTTTGCCAGCAGGTAACCAAGGTGATATCAAGGTAGCATGAGCCCCTATGTCTTGGATGTTGTATTTAAGT
The DNA here is from genome assembly GCA_000239455.1 of Strigamia maritima. Lineage (NCBI taxonomy): Eukaryota > Metazoa > Arthropoda > Chilopoda > Geophilomorpha > Linotaeniidae > Strigamia > Strigamia maritima. The sequence continues at coordinate 19,696 of JH430718.1, read as the reverse complement.
ACAAATAATTTCCTACAGAAAGAAGAATAAATTAACAATTTTTAGCAGATTATCGATCACAAACCGCCTTCTAAGGTATTAGCTGTGTGGTCCTCTGGGAAAGACTTGGGTTTTTTCTTTTGAGTAAGTGACCAGTTTATTCTGTTTTTCGGAGATTGGCTGAATAAACACATGTCATCGTCAAATGTACAACTTTCTGATAAAGTTTAGAGCTCATTTGTTATTTCAATTGATATAGAGATAGTAGTCACATGCAAACTGATATAATCTGTGACAAAGCAATACGCCAATATAGGGAATCTTTTTGGGATATGATGGACAGTTCTTTACTGTGGTAGCAGAAACATGAATTTCTATTTTCCAGTTTGAATGTGGCCAATAGGCTTGTCTGAGATCAACTTACTTATTTCTGGGCAAGTTGACATAAGCAAGACAACATCGTCAATTGCGATATGTCCTCTGGTATATCTCCTTATTGCAGCTTGAATAATGATCTAGGCAGTTTGAATGGTGGTTTTATTAGCATTATGTCTATTAGAACTTAATAATCTTACTTCATAGTTTATGAAATTTGTTATGGATATTTGGGCCAACTTCCATGTGTCACCTGACGTTGCAGTACCATTCCATACTAGTGTCTCTTGTTGATCTTGAGTTCTCACATATATTTGCAAAAGATGTCTAATTGGAAAATATTGTATTAAAATTCCAGAATGCAATTACAGTAAAAGATTTGTTGTTTTTTACGTGGAGGAGTATTGACTGTAGGTATTGTACCAAAATTGAAAACATGTTGGTTTGATATTTGTGATGGTTCCATTTGTTGTCATTCTGGAACTAGTCGACAATTGATCAGCCAGAGCATAAAAGCCTAAAATATTTGTAAAATTAACTTTCTGTAAAGTTTTATAATGCTTAGTTCCCACTTGGCAGAAATTCCGACAGAAAATTTTCTGCTGCAGAAGATTTTGAGTGTAGAAAGCAGCAGTGTTTACAAATTGCCTTCCTTAGCTGGCATCCATTTTTAAATTCTACTTTTCTGCACTTTTTTGCCCACTTTTTAGTCCACATACTTTTCTACACTCAAAATTTTCTGCAGCAGAAAATTTTCTGTCGGAATTTCTGCCAAGTGGGAACCAAGCATTATGCAAATTTGAAAGATATATAAAGTTTACCTTTGTTTGTCTTTATGGTATGATCATGATTTGGCCCTAAGTCATTTGAATTGAGTGCATTGGTAACAGTCCATTCATCATAAATATAACTCTCATCCTTCGATAATACCCAATCACATTTATTAGCATCATCAAAATTGCATCTGTATAGTTCATCTGTAAATCGACAAATTGTATGTTTGACTCAAACAATTTTTTACATAGGATTTACCTGTTATTCCTGTATTGCTGATTTCAGTTTCTGATTCTAGATTTTTAAATAAAGTATTGTTTATTTGGAATTTATTATTATAATATATGGTTAGTGTACAATATATGTTTACTGTACTAGTATTTTGGGAAAATATATATATTTTACCTATGCAATCTGGACCTGAGTGAAGTGCAATTTCATCAATCCCAATGAAAACTGTAGAACTCATTTCATTTTTTGCTGCGAATATTATTTCAAACTCAGAACTGCAATTAAAAACGACATTGGCTTGATTCCAGTCTGTGAATGAACTTGTTTCAGTTGTTTTCCAAATTGGTATTTTTAAGCCTTCTAGCTTGTCCAACCGATTTACAAAGACTTGTAGCGTGGAAGTAACACCATCTATAAAGATGAAAAGTTACTTCTTCAGTGATCCTTATATAGCTTAGACATCTGTCTACACCTATTTCTTAAAGTACTTACATTTTTCGAATTTCACGTATGCAAATTCTAAGCAAAATGTAGGTGATTCTAGAGTGCCTTTAAATTCTTCGCTTCTAAGCTTACTCATAGGCTGATCATACCATTGTCCAATACTGTAATCCATATAGGCATATAGTCCTGTAAGTACACTTGTTTGTAATCGTTTGACGTTTAGGTGGCATTAGTTAGCTATGGGATAAAAAATTTTTCCGTGATGTGGACACGGTTCCGGCGGAGTTTGAATGGAATTTTAGTATGGGGTCGTGGGGTTTCCAAATTGGGACCCCCCGACTCCATGCTCAAATTGTATTAATAAAAATATTATTTCAATTTCATTCTGGCTCGTTAAAAGTAAAAAGTAATATTGCAAGTTTAAACTGTTTGTGCTTGTCATATAGTTCTAGTTCCTGTTTGACTACATGGTTAAGAGTATTTCTACTCTTAACAATTCACACTGCCACTCGGAACAATGGGAACTTCCAGTGTTTCGAGTGGCTAAGTCAATTGTTGCCGCAGCTAGATTCCCGTATGACAACACTACCGCACCACGCATGCAATAAAGTGTTGCTTGGTCTTGCAACAATATTTTCTCTCCAAACCTCATTACAGTGACCTGATTATAGTGACTCATTGCGGTGTGTGGTGGGGTCGTGTTCATTCTTGATTTTGTTTGCGCATATTATAGACATTAATAGACATTCGAACGCTGCTTATAGTTGGCGCTGATCGTTTGGTGCACACAACAGTTTCTTTACAAGGCTAACCACCTGGCTAATCTTCCGAAGTGCAGCGAACGAGATTAGATAATACTAAAACAATACAAACCAAAAAAAAATACAAGTTCAACAAACAGCTTCTGTACCCCGGGAAACTCGGGGTGACCTTGCTAGTATATCATAAATTTATCATCTACTATTACTGTATTATAACAACAATTAATAAATTAGTACTGTAATATAGTGTGGAATGACCTGTAGTAGAGTGGATCATACTCTCTTATTATCCATTCTTAGTGATGGATATGTTTATGAACTACACAATTTACTACAGAAGTAGTTTAAAAAATGTTTACCATAGCCATCTGCACCGAAAACAGGTCCTGATACAATGTTTGGATTATGAGTTGTTCCACTGCCGACCATCCAATTATGCTTCTGATCAAGATCATTAGTAAAACCACAAAACTCATTATCAAAACTACAAGATCCAGGGGGATCACATGCTGATGCAGATATCAGTATATCGTCAATGGCCATGTAATATCCAGGTTTTGTGTTTGTAAAATTTGCAAAAAACACAATCTACAATGAGTCAGTCAATGAAAAATTATGTTAACTTATTGCTAATAAAATATTTTTACTTGATATTTTTCGTATGTGCTGATTGTGACTTCTCCTCTATGCCATCTGTTGCCTCTATCACCAATTCTTCGCCAGAAATCTGGACTATAAATTGTTTCATTTCCACCTTTTTCGTATTTAAGTTGGACACTCAATAGACCATTTCCAGCTCCACTCATGTAATACCAAAATGAGAGACACTGAGGACCCATATACTCGGAGTATTTTGGGGAAACATAACGGCCTTGTGCAGGAACAGCATTGTTTTCAACAAATGCAAAAGCACCATCGGCGGTCAAAGAAGTGTGATCTATAGCCGGTCCATTAGTCACTTCCGTCGGACGTACAACTCCCCATGCTACAGTTTCATTCAGATCGGGCTCAAATCCACAAGAGTGCATGGTAAAGTCACATACTTCATCTGTTTTAATAAATAAAGAGAATAGTATCTTGAACCTTATCCACTAGTTACTAAGTCTGTCCGCGTATTTCTATAGTCCATCTCGGATTGGATGGGATCTTTTAACACAGGCAGCGAATTCGCGACATGAAATAGTCCGTGACCTAGTCTTGACCGATCTCATCTAATAATGGAATCTGATAGAACAGACAAAATAGTATCTCCGAATTATTTGGTGTTGTCATTGTTCACTAGCATTCCCCTGTTAAGTTTGGTAAGTGGGTCTCAGCCAATCTGAGATGGACTATAGAGAAATGTGGAGAGAATTTAAACATATCGTTTACCATCGTCATAGCAGTCTGCTAACTGAAGTTGGAAATTCTCTACAGCTACGACATTTTCGTGGCTAATCTTGGCTACTAATCTCAGCTGTAAAATTTATAGTTTTCAAGAATTATAAGTTTTGAATTAACATGAATTAACTTGTTGGCATCTTCTAACTTACACGAAAGGTTCTATCGGGCATGTTTATTGTAACCCCTGCCCTTTTCCATTTATCGATTGAATATCTATTTTTTTTCCACAAGATGGATGTTGTTGGATTTTTCCCATCATATAAATCCATGTATATTGTGAGTTCACCATTGTTAGGACCAAACATGTAATAGTTGAAATTAAACATAAGTGGTCATCTTTTTGATTTTGTTATTAACTCTGGCGTTAGCAAGGTATAAGTTACATTCTCGTAGTACGGAGAGAGCGCATCGTTTTGAGCATACGCATAAAGATCTATCAAAAGAAGAGTACGTCAAGCATTTTCATTTTATTTTAAATTCTATTTTGTATGTGTCTGATGGCACTTACCTCCATATGGTAAATATTTTTGATTTGCAGTTTGGGTTTCGTTGGCAATCGCCCAATTGTTGTATATTGATGTGTTGACATTAGTCCATTCACATACGTTATCGAGGAAGGAACAATCAATTATCTCGTACAATTCTTTAGCTAAAAGTAGGACAATTATTAAAATTCGAGATAACAATTTATTTGAGAATACAGTGAACTCTCTCTAGACGGGACACCGTCTGTCTACAGAGTGTCCGGCCTTGTGGGTGACGTTCTGTATGATTAAAATGATTTGGGTCCAGAAATATGAGTCCTGTGTACAGAGTGTCCCGTCTATAGTATGTCCCGTCTAGAGAGAGTTCACTGTATATATTTACTCATTGGTGGAACTGTTGTAGGAATTAATGGTAGCACCATATTGTTGTTTGCATTGTATGGTGTTACTATGATATAAAATAGGAATATTCATTAATATGATATAAAATAGAATATTCATGACAATGTTCCCATGAAACAAGTCAATGTTGAATCAACATTTTTGAACGTCGATTGAATGTTCGAATGTTGTGATGTTAAAGATGTTAAATCAACATTCTGAAACAACAATTGAACAGTGTTGTTGATATGAAACATTCGTTTAATGTTAAATCAACATTTTGATACCACAGTCAAACAGTGGAATATCGGTTGTTTATATCGTTTAATGTTAAATCAACATTTTGTTATGTTTGAATATTGAAAAATTGACATTAAAAAATGACATTAGTATAATGAATCAACATTTATAATGTTTTAAAAAAATATTGTCTGAATGTTGTTTAGTCATTGTTTCATGGGTTAATACAAATTTTGTTGTTAAAAAGTACTTACTGGAGCATAATTCATCTGTTACTACAATATCATCTATGGCAATATCTCCATATGGACCACCAACAGTTGCTTCAAGAATCAGTCGATATGACGCTGTATTACTGGGGACTGGCACTTGGGCGTAGTGCCATTCAGAGTCTCCAATACGTCCTTGGTCACCGCGTGCTTGCCACAGACCAGTTTCAGTGTCAGATTGGAACTGCAAATTTATAGTCAAGTTTTTACTTCTAATTTTAATTATTACTTAAAAAATTATTTACACGTTGGTAGACAGTTAGTTGTCCAATATCTGTACCAATCATGTTGTACCAAAAGTGTAGACACTTCCAAGGTTTCTCGGTTTCTTGAAATCCATGACTGATGATCCGTGCCACGTCCCTACGTTTTTGGGGAAGGCTTGTCTCAATATACAGATAAGTACCTTGAATAATAATATTGTTGGAGAACTATGAGTATTGTACCACGTTCACACTAGAAAGTTAGGCTAGCTTAATTTGCTAGTCTGTGTTTATAAATGTTGTGCAGCCACATCTAGTTTATCTTATAGACAATGTATCCAGAAATGAAAATGAAATGTGTTATATATGAGATTAAAGTGTGTAGAAATGTTAGACTTAATTTCATTTTTGTTGAGTATTAAATTAGAAATAAATAAATAAAAATAAATCATACTGGTCACATGGTCAAAATCTGTATAGATGATTGGTCATGGCATTAAACTGACTTCAATCGTCATTCTCTTCTATATTTACATTGTTGGCAGCCATTTTTGCTGTTCTTTTAAAAGCTTGCCTTTCCTTCTCTGCTGCTGTGTAACTACACTACAAAATCTTATGCGGCAATAAATGATTTATATCGCATGAACTCTAGACTACACTGGTTCTTTAAGCTAGCTTATTGATGTTGAACTAGATAACCTTTATCTAGTTTGGAGAACTGGATAAGCTTGTTATAGGCTAGCTTTAATTGGCTTGTGATGTCATGCTCCCAATTGATGGTCAAATCAGCCGTTTTGTTTGCATTAACTATTTCTGAACTTATTGCTAAGTAGTGTCTGGACTAGCCTTAAACTACGTGTAGGTGCGAACAGTCTTGTCTCGACAATATAAGTTAAGCTAGTTTCTCTGTTAAGCTAAGCTAGTTTCTCTGTTAAGTTAAGCCAGTTTCTCTGTTAAGTTAAGCCAGTTTCTCTGTTAAGTTAAGCCAGTTTCTCTGTTAAGTTAAGCCAGTTTCTCTGTTAAGTTAAGCCAGTTTCTCTGTTAAGTTAAGCCAGTTTCTCTGTTAAGTTCAGCCAGTTTCTCTGTTAAGTTAAGCCAGTTTCTCTGTTAAGTTAAGCTAGTTTCTCTGTTAAGTTAAGCTAGTTTCTCTGTTAAGTTCAGCTAGTTTCTCGGTTAAGTTCAGCTAGTTTCTCTGTTAAGTTAAGCTAGTTTCTCTGTTAAGTTCAGCTAGTTTCTCTGTTAAGTTAAGCTAGTTTCTCTGTTAAGTTCAGCTAGTTTCTCTGTTAAGTTAAGCTAGTTTCTCTGTTAAGTTAAGCTAGTTTCTCTGTTAAGTTCAGCTAGTTTCTCTGTTAAGTTCAGCTAGTTTCTCTGTTAAGTTCAGCTAGTTTCTCTGTTAAGTTAAGCTAGTTTCTCTGTTAAGTTAAGCTAGTTTCTCTGCTAAGTTAAGCTATTTATCGCCTGTGTAGTGCGAACGAGGAAGTACGTTACCTTCTGAACTGCCTAATGTGTGATCAGCGGCAGGTCCTGTGCCAGCACTTATTGTTTCCCCATTTTGTAACTGCCAATCAAAGTCATCATCAACACCATTGGTCCATGTGCACAGATTTTTGTCTTCGAAGTTGCATTCACCTTGAAACAGAAAAATATCGAGATGTTTGAATAATTTTTGGTAAAAATATTTGTTACCTAGTCTGCTACAAGCCCCATCTGTTAATTCAATATCATCAATAGCAATAAAGTCTGTATCTGACATAATTTTTTGCATTAAAATATAATTGTGATGCGGCTGTGGTTGAGTCGATGGTTGCTCGAGCTACTTTCCAACTACCAGTGAAATCTCTGAAATCTGAGTGCAAGAATAGCTCTGTATAAATCAGCATTACTATAATCATTGAAAAATACTTACAATTTGCTTCGAGGATTGGGTTTTCCCTGTGACTCAATGTAACGTACAAGGTTGTAGCACTTGCAAACTTGATAAAATACGAAAATTTTAAGCATTTTGTGGTGCTTAGTTCAAGAAAAGGTGATTTTAGTTTAATTTCATTTTCCAAATCAAGACCAGACGCGTTAAGTGCCATGTAATGACCATAACCTGTATTGAATGTATGATCTATGGGTATTGGTGCAACCGGCGAGTAATGTGCTCCAGTCACTTTCCAAATATCATTTCCTTCACCTTTGTACCCACAAGTGGAGGTTTCAAAGTCACAGAAATTATCTAAAAATATATACAGCATAAAAATTAAATGCAGATAGTCAAACAAGTTTTCTTCTACCATCAGTAGGACAATAATCTGTGGACATTGATATATCATCAAGTGCAATACTACAAAGTCTACTGATTGGATGAGCAATTGCTTCAAATACAATCTGCAATAATAAAACTCATTAATTAATGAATAAATCAATTAATGTTGGAAAATTACATTGAAGTTTTCATTTATCCATGAGAAATCAACATGAGCTTGTAACCATTCATTTCCTTGGGTTTTTTTCCGAGTCCAAACTAAGTTATTATCATTTCCAACCTAAGTACAACAAATTTGTGAATTTTGTTGATCAAACTAAATTATTCAAGGTGCTTACTTGAGCATAAAGATTTAATGTGTTTACATTTGGACCCCACATGTGGTACCAAAAAGTAAAACATCGTACTTCTTCATCATGTAAAATATCAACTGATTTCAATTTTGCAGATTTTCCAATATCTTCATGTTCAAAGAGATTAGTATAGATGTAATATCCCGTTTTTTTTCGGATCCAAATGTGTGGTCAAATTTTGGTCCTGTGTACCGTGAAAGTCGAGCTGCTCCTTTATTTAAAGTCCAATTAAGAGCATTATTTGCATCCTGTTTCCAAGTACATAAAGTGTTTGCATCGAAAGTGCAATTGTTGGGCGAATTGGAATCTATTGAAAAATAGAGAATATTATAATAAGGTTTATCTTTTTTTAATATTATTTTCTACATACGGGGTGTTGGTTGCAACTCTTCCTTCTGTTTTGGTATGGGATTAGGCGTTGAATTTGTTTTGGCATTGTCTGGTATCACCGAGCATGGTCCTTGTATCAATAAAATGTCATCAATGTCTATATAGTTATTCATCTCGAATGTATTTTTTCTCGATCGGATAGCTTCGAAGTGGATCTATAATAACGTGCCATAATAATTAGAATATCAATGGCAAAATAAATTTTTATGGTGCGTTTACCACATGAGTGTAATTCGACGAAATAGGAACCTGTGCATACTTCCAATAGTAATTTGTCTCAGTAGAAGTACTCCACACGACTGTACCCCCATCCTTTTGTGCTTCGACGTTTTGAATGATTACTCCGAAGGTTTTTATTCGATTCCCCATTAACCTATACCAAAATGTTAGACAGCGTTGCTTGGATCCTGTGGGTTCAAACTTAGGCGAATATAATCTTGCTGTAGTGCTATTAGCTTCATAATCATCATCAATTGCCACAAAGCCACCTTTAAAAAGGAATTTGTGAATTCACAACAATAAACAACAACAAAAAAATGGCCAAACATTACAGAGTTTGCGGCAGGTACTTTTCCTTTATTTTTAAAATTTATAATTATAATTTTTTTATGGTTATAAATAGTATTACACAAAAGAAAAATTGTTTGTAGTGTACTGTTTAAAAAAGCAAATACTTAAACCGGGATAACTTTGATTTTCGGGGCAACATTGACCAATTGAATTTTTTTGTCAATTGCATGAACATTGTTGTCAAAATAGATTACCTGTGATCAATTATAATTATATTTTGGAAAATAAATCTACTTTTTTGGAAAAAAAATTGCACGTTAAAAAAATTAAGTTGCATTTTTTGATTAAATTTTTTTTTATTTTTTTGCTAAAATGATTTTAAAAACTCATGATGAGGTATCGTTTTGAAGTTGCAAATTGATTAAACTAATCCCGGTTTATAGTACCAAAAACTAAACTCTGTTTCCAACACATTGCGAAAAACTCCCATTGGTTAGAGCCTTTCATAGCCTTTCATTGTTAAAAACACTTAAAAAAATAATTCGAAAAATGACCATAAAATAGGACCTAAACGAACAAAAAAAATTACCATAAACGTATTAAACGACCATAAAAATTACCATATATGGTAGTTCTTGGTAGTTTTTTAATACAAATTTATACAAATTTGTGTTAATGAGCAAGCAAAACTGGCTCCAGCTAATGGGAGTTTCTCGTAATGTGTTGGAAACAGAGTTTGGACTGAATTTTTTTCTGTAACACTATTTATAACCATAAAAAAAGTTATAATTGTAAGGGAAAAGTACCAATTGCAAACTCTGTATTCTATTATGTGAAATGGGTAGTATAGTTACCAGTTTTACTAGTGTGATCATCTGTTCTATTCTTAATAACTGTCCATTGCCAATCTTGGTCAAATAATTTGTAATCACAAAAATTTCCTTCGGAGAAGGAACAATCACCTAATTAACATAATTATCATTATTATTATATGTATTTTTGTAGTTCTTAATGGTAATAATAATAATAATTGAATTGAAAATTACCTGGTTCGGCTTTTGCATTACCGGATAATTCTGCGGAAAAAATATTTGATATAAAATAAACATATAATTTATGTAATGGAAAAACTTACTTGAGAAAACTGTTAAAATTAGCAGTAATATTGCTTTTCCTTTCATTTTGAGAACATTCAATCACTTAAAAATACTTGAGTAATTGAGTATTATGTGACAGTTATGTGTGCATTTTTTGTAAGGGTTACTTAGGGGCGTACTGTCACAATGATTAATTATGTGGAAAATATTTGTGATTAGAATTTAATCTCAGTTGTCAAAACAAATCAATTTGCTGTCAAGCAAACAATAAGATAAAGATAATAAAACTTTAATAATAACTTATTTTTAGTTTATTAAGTCTATTTACCTATGAGTTTGGAGCAACTCGGATTGGTCAGTGGACTGATTGCAGGAAAGTATTTGTACCCTAAGTTACATGTCTGTCAGTAACCAATGAAAGTAAAGGTCATTTCTGCATAAATCACGCAAAACTGTCATTTTGAATAAATAGATGGCCTGGTCGAATCGCGTGAAACCGTCATCTTGGATAAATAGATGGCTTGGTCAAACATTTGACGACCGGTTTTGACCGGTTTAGAACTAATTTGTTACGCGCAACACCATTTAACAGTTAGTTGCCACTGACCAATTCTAGTTGCTCCAAACTTTTAGGTAAGTAGACTTTAAATACTATTTAAAAAAAATATATACAGGGTGTATCGGAATTCATGTTACACAGAAATAGGGGGTATAGAGGGGGACCAGGAGATCACATTTCCACTAATCAAAAATTCTAAAAAAAATTTTCCACTTAATCACAGCCCCAAAAACAATAGAGGATTTCAAATGTCCCGCGTCACGCAAATTGCATATCGCCCACGTTTACCAGGTTAAAGTGCAATTCTTAAATAAAAACACACAATCGGTAGCCAACAGCAGAAGTTTATTACAAGAGATG
>JH430717.1:1410-14456 GCA_000239455.1 Strigamia maritima | reverse complement strand
AATATTTAACTCTAAAATTCAATATTTAACTCTAAAATTCAATATTTAACTCTAAAATTCAATATTTAACTCTAAAATTCAATATTTAACTCTAAAATTCAATATTTAACTCTAAAATTCAATATTTAACTCTAAAATTCAATATTTAACTCTAAAATTCAATATTTAACTCTAAAATTCAATATTTAACTCTAAAATTCAATATTTAACTCTAAAATTCAATATTTTGACTTAAATATTGAATTTTTCAAATTCTATCAATTTCCCAACTAGACATCTAATCTTCCTGTTCAAAATTAATTCAAACTAACTTAAAAAGTTTACGACATCAAAAAGTTTATGACTGAATAATTTACTCCATCTCTTAAAATGAGCGAATTAATTTTTTTTTTTTTACTTTAAATTTTTTGAAACACCGTTAAAAAAATTATTTTCAAATTTCAAACAGCTCATTTGAGTTTGGTGAGAAACATTGTTGACCACTATTGGCAGGGCACTGTTTCTGACGTCACAGTTGGTATTCCCCCATGTTAAATATACAGGATTTCACAATCCGGCACATTCTCGATTTGGTCTCGCTTTTATCTCTCACTTTTTCATTTTGTCGTCTGCTCATTTTCACAACTTCAACATTGGATTTTACCCCAAAAATATTCTGCAAAAAAATCTCTGAAAATCTATTGAAGGGTTTTAAAACATGCCTGATCCAATGGACCAATAAAATAATCCGATGTCGTAAACCCTTTAAACTTCCAAATCCAAACCGATAACAAAATTCAACAAAAACTAAATTACATCGTTTCTTCATCAATATCATTCTCATCATTGCTATTATCCGACTCCTTCGCATAATCCTCAACCAACGCACTTATATCTTGAGATTCTGTGTCTTCATTATCACTCAAATCCTAAAAAAAAAAAAATTAAATATTCAAACAAATCAAAAATTAAATTTAAAAAATAAATCGAATTACAGCCGTATCTTCAGAACCCGACGAATCCTGATCGTTCTGACATTCCGCCTCCAACTCCAATAACCCCGAGTTCTGCGGCATCTTATCCCGCACCGGCTTCGACCTCGGGAGCGGCAACGGGCGCAAAGACCTCGGCAAATGCGATCCGTCACCGCTCGTCGAGCTCTTAGTACTCGCCCCGGATCCTTGGTTTCGCGACAACTCAATAGCGAGACGCTAAATATACAAAAAAGAGCAAAATAGAGTTACTAAACCTCATTTCCAATACAAACTCCCATTGGATAGAGCCTCTTTGCTTGCGCATTAATAGAAATTTATGTTCAATTATGTTTGTTTATGTTCAATTATGTTTGTTTATGTTCAATTATGTTTGTTTATGTTCAATTATGTTTGTTTATGTTCAATTATGTTTGTTTATGTTCAATTATGTTTGTTTATGTTCAATTATGTTTGTTTATGTTCAATTATGTTTGTTTATGTTCAATTATGTTTGTTTATGTTCAATTATGTTTGTTATGTTCAATTATGTTTGTTTATGTTCAATTATGTTTGTTTATGTTCAATTATGTTGTTTATGTTCAATTATGTTTGTTTATGTTCAATTATGTTTGTTTATGTTCAATTATGTTTGTTTATGTTCAATTATGTTTGTTTATGTTCAATTATGTTTGTTTATGTTCAATTATGTTTGTTTATGTTCAATTATGTTTGTTTATGGCCAATTATGATCGTTATGTTTGTTTATGGTCGATTAAGATCAATTATGCTTGTTTATGTTCGTTTATGTTTATTTATGGTGGATTATGGTCAATTATGGTCGATTGTTTGTTTATGGTCAATTATAGTCGATTATATTCAATTATGGTGGATTATGGTCAATTATAGTCGATTATATTCAATTATGGTGGATTATGGTCAATTATGGTGGATTATGGTCAATTATGGTGGATTATGGTCAATTATGGTGGATTATGGTCAATTATATGGTGGATTATGGTCAATTATAGTGGATTATGGTCACTTATGGTGAATTATGGTCTTTAAAACCATATATGGTCAATTATGGTGAATTATGGTCGATTATGGTCGTTTATGTTTGTTTATGGTTGTTTTTCAAATTACTTTATTAAGTGCATTAAACAATCGCTGGGAAATGGCTCTAGCCAATGATAGTTTGTTGCAATGTGTTGGCAATGGATTGTCTTTATTACGATAAAAATTAATAGGTGCATTCAATTCCAAAGTGATAAACTGTTTATCTTGATTCTTTTGATTCTCGATAGGCGGAAAAGATGTTTTTTACGTCATTTTCCAACAATCAGTTTACCCATAAACCGCTTTTACATAAACCACGTTGAGGGTTTATGCTGCTGAAATCTTGTTTTTGGCAGCATTCTTGGCAGCTATTTTGGATTCAAGATAGATCGAGGTGGCACTTGATCGATTTTATTAAGAGATTTCAGTGCTTTTTTTATATATTTTTTACTACATTACAACACTTTTGGTATCCTTTAATGTATACCACTATTTTATAGGCTTAAGGGTAATAGTAACAACCTCCTCTTCATCTTGCTTCACCTCCTGAATAGGATTAGAAATTAACACCCTGGCCTTAAAATGTCAACTGAAAGAAGAAAACTACAATAATCCAGACATGGAACTAGTTCCGATCAAGGAACTTGACCCTAGAATATTTAAGTTTGCAACTGCGCACGCGCAGACTGAAACTTAATAACACGTTCAATGCTTAAAGCAGATTAAACTGATTCTCTATTATCAGATTTAATTATGCTTTTATAATCACTTTGGAATTGAATGCACCTAATGTGTGTCAACAGTGCAGTATGTCATGCGCTAACATAAAATAATGAAAAAAATGTGAAATTACTTCTTTGAGATCGTTCACTTGATTGATGTAATTCGTCTGGGCTGTTAATAGTTTGTGTATGTAGCATTGTTGGTCGCGGCAGCGTTGATAGAAGGTCGGGGGTCGCACTTGGAATCGGAGAATCAACGTGTCGGTTTCGGTGTTTAAGTATCCTTCGCTCGCGAGTAAATCGAGACGGAAAAATCGATTGTAGCCCCAGCATTCGCCCACTTCGAAATCGGATGCAAATTCACGCACAATGTTTTTACTCGCGTCACGTGATCCTTGGTGAATCATTTCCACCCGATATTCGTATCTGAAAAAAGGAAAATGGAAATGAAATTTGAAGTACATTTTTTATGCGTAACATGTATTTTTAAATGTAAAAACATGTCAATACGCAATCTTCGTGTATTTTCCAGCGTAATGTATAAACACGCAATTTTTAAGCGAAAAAATACCTAAAATCCAATTTTCAAGTACATAATATGTAATAAATAAATATGTAATAATGCAATTTTTAAGCGTAAAAGTACGTTAAAATGTAGTTTTAAGGATAAAAATATGTAAAAATGTAATTTTTAAGAGTAAAAATACCTGAAAATGTAATTTTTAAGAGTAAAAATACCTAAAAATGTAATTTCTAAAGAATAAAAATACCTAAAAATGCAATTTTCATGTGAAATATGAAATTTTTATGCATAAAATTACGTTAAGTGTAAAAACATGTTAATATGCAATCTTCGTGAATTTTCCGGCGTAAAAATGTGTAACCATACAATTTTTTCATATATTTTTAAACGTAAAAACGCCTAAAAATTTTATGAATATTAAATTATGTAACATGCATATTTTTACGCTGGAAAATACACGAAGATTGCATGTTGACATGTTTTTACACTTAAAAGTATATTTTTATGTACAAAAATGTATAAACATGCAATTTTTAAGACCTAGGTAAGAAATATTTAAAAATGTAATTTTTAAGGATAAAAATATCTTAAAATGTAGTTTTAAGGATAAAAATACGTTAAAATGTAGTTTAAGGATAAAAATACGTTAAAATGTAGTTTCAAGGATAAAAATACGTTAAATGTAGTTTTAAGCATAAAAATACGTTAAAATGTAGTTTTAAGGATAAAAATAGGTAAAAATGCATGTGGAATGACTTTTACTTGGAAGTTTCGGGGAGTCCAGCTGATAATTCAAGAAATACAGATAAATAGTTTCCACGTACAACACCATTGCCATCCTAATTGAAGAAAACATTAATTATTAATTATTATATTATTTTTTTAATATTCTGATTGTCTTGAATTACTGGGTAAACTTTGAGTCTCCAACTCAAACAATTGACATTAAGGGGAGGACTGTAAACTGGTTCTGCCTTGCGTTGCAATGCGCTGAAATTGTTCATCACGAACGTACTGATGTCGTATTGTGGAACGATTTCACTATAAACAAACAAAAATCACAAATCAATTCAAGTTTTCACTTTTTCACGTTATTTTTTGAACGTTAAGTGACCAAATTTGATAAAATATTTCATATTTTTACTTATTTTAAATAAATATGACCAAATTTGATAAATATTTCATAACGTACTTTAAATATATGGCCAAATTTTACAAAATACTTCACATTTTTATGAAATTAACGAAATATTCATGAAACATTTCGTTAATTCCTAATATTTTCCAAATAAAAATCAAAACCTATTGAAATCAGCTGGAACCGGGGCAGTTACAAAAGAAGCCATCGGTTTCCTATGAACTTGATTAATCATCTGAAGCAAATCTTCGCTTTTCCCGATTAAATCACTCTTAGTACACGTATGTAACTGATGCTCGATCTCGGCTAAAAGCGACTCCAGCTGCTCCGTTTCCTGCATCAACGAATTTTTCTGACCTAAAAAAAAAACAAAACATTTTAAAAAACAACAAAAACCAAACAATCCAAACAAAATACCCATCAAAGTGAGAAGTTTACTCTTCAACTGAGCGTCGAGACGAGCGATCATCAACTCAACCGCGTTTCTAATCTCGCGAACCCTCTCGTCTTTCGCCGCGCGAACGCTTTCCACATTCCTCTCCTAAAAAAAATCGAATTTAATATTTAAAACCAAAAGAAAACATGAATAAATTGCTGAAATTCACCACTTCTTGAACCAAACTAATCAATTCCATCAGACGGCGCCGCAATTGCGAGATTTCCTCTTTGATTTGGGTCACGTGTTGGTCGTAAACTTCGTCCAACGGTTTAAATGTGTGACCGGAATGCTGGAAAAATAGATGGTTAGATGTTTTTAATGGTTGTTGGTGGTTTAGTTTGGGTTTATGGAGAGTATACTTTGATGGTGTTTTCTTTGGTGTCGCGTACAGTGCCTCCCCACAATGCGCACTGATGGCAGATGCATTTGCGGCACGTCCAACAGTAGACACTCAGTTTTTCTTGATGAGTTTCGCACCTAGGAATTGAATTTTTTGTTTTGGTTTTGAAAATTTTTGTAAAAAAATATAAGATCAAATAAAACTTTGAATTTTTGCAAATAAAACTTTGAATTTTTGCAAATAAAACTTTGAATTTTTGCAAATAAAACTTTGAATTTTTGCAAATAAAACTTTGAATTTTTGCAAATAAAACTTTGAATTTTTGCAAATAAAACTTTGAATTTTTGCAAATAAAACTTTGAATTTTGCAAATAAAACTTTGAATTTTGCAAATAAAACTTTGAATTTTTGCAAATAAAACTTTGAAAATTAAATTTTTTCTAAATTAATACTTTTTATGTGCATTTTGGATAAAATTTCACTTTTCGGATAAACTTGAATTGCATTTTCAGATAAAATATGCATTTTTCGGATAAAATATGCATTTTTCGGATAAAATATGCATTTTTCGGATAAAATATGCATTTTTCGGATAAAATATGCATTTTTCGGATAAAATATGCATTTTTCGGATAAAATATGCATTTTTCGGATAAAATATGCATTTTTCGGATAAAATATGCATTTTTCGGATAAAATATGCATTTTTTTGTGTAAAATAAGCAGTGAAATATGCATTTTAAATAAATTATTTAACATTTCCATAAAAACAAAGTTGATTTTCCCAAAAAAATCAACCTTTAATTGATGTCTAGAATCATATTCGACCCGTTCTAAAAAAAACTAATTTTCTGAATGCAAAAATTCAATTATTACTTTTAAAAAAATCACACAATTTCCTTTTAATATCTAACAAATTCAACTATTTCAAACGAAAATTCACCGATCTTTATCCTGATCGTCCGATTTATTTGTCGTTCCAACCATTTGTAGTGTATCGAGTTGTTGCGTAACTTCTTCCACCCACCGACAATTCACTAATTCATGTAAATGCAAAGATGCTCTGCGAACAAAACCGTCATGAAAACCTCGCAAAAACCCCAAAACACTCCAATTTACCGGCAATGTGGACACTGAGACCTCTGTTCTGTCAACCATCTCTGAAAAAACAACAAAAAACATGAAAAAAAACATGAAAAAACATTTTAAAATAATCATTTTTTTACCCGTATACACATGAAACAACACAGTTTAGAGCAATGCGGACACAAATGTGCATCTCTCAATTTTTCCATGCAAATAAAACATCGAAATACTTCGGCCAAACTCTGAAATAGAAAATATTTGCGATTTACTATGCGCGAATTCCATCATGCGACTCCATTTTTTATTTACTTCAACTGTGTGCTCTTCCATCCTGTTCGCATTGCGATTCGTCTGTGACTCCAGTTTCGGATATTCAATTTTTTGTTTTTTATGTTTCTCGACCGTTACTTGTCAATTTTTCAATCTCGGCCATTACATTATGATGTGTTAACCTGGAAATCGACAATCAAATGAACGAGAGGTCAGCTAATATCTGTTTCTATTACGTTATTGTCACTACATGTCGACTGGAAATGGAAAAATAATGCATTGTGGTATGATATATATTCGCAATGTAAATAAATAAACACACGAAATTATTGGAAATATGTTTGAAAAACAATAACATACATCTATATTATTTTATTTATTTATTTATTTTTTTTCTTTCAAAGTTAATTCGTTCTATATATATGTCACCAGTATGGAAGCTCAGGAGAATCATTTCTGTTAATTCCCGTCAATCTTTTTTCTTAATGTCTGCAAGGTTTTAATTTTAAAATTAACTTTAGTAAACGTAATCGCATGGCTCAATAGTAGCACATCTTGCAATTTTTTATTTATTTATTTATTTATTTATTTTTCAAATTCTATAACAGATCTGTCACCAATATGGAAGCCCAGAATAGTCATTTCTGTTATTACTTATTTCAATTATTTCTTACCAATAAACAATTGATACATTATTTCTAAGTTTTAATTCATAAAATTAACTTTAGTACAGTTAATATTAATATATATATTTTTCATAAAATGACTGACAATCACGTGGCTCGATGGTAGCGCCATGCAACGAATAAACACTGCTTAGAGAAGATGATATCTGATGAAAAACCAGAACTAGACACAACAAAAAACGAAGTAATTGAAGAACTAGATAAATCTTGTCCAAATAACAAAGTAAAGGTCTTCAAAAGACACGGAGGAACATCATGTGCTGCTTTTAATTGTACAAATACCAGACCAAAGAAACCAGATTTATCATTTTTTAGTTTTCCTAAAGATTTAGAGAGGTAATAACACATTTTAGACATATTTTTATGATATGGTATCTTTATTTTATGTTCTAGATGCGCACATTGGATGAATAACTCGAGAAGAGAGTATTGGGGAAAAAGTCCGAAAGATGTCGCTGCGAAATCGTGTTGGCAAATGTGTGAATATCACTTTGAGGCTAATCAGTTTATGAATCCAGCTGAGAAAGGTGTGCCGAAGAAATTCAAACGATTACTTCCATATGCGATACCAACGATCTTCGATATGCCAAAGTCCTTTCTTCGGAGATCGAAATCTAGTACTAAACAAAAAGTGTCTAAAAAATTTAAAAAAATCAAAGATAATGGTGTAAAAGTAAAAATTCTTCACATAAATAATAATAAAAATTCTTCACATAAATAATAATAAATGCTTAATAATTCCATAGTGTGTGAAAAAATTGATAAAAACTTAGATTTTGCAGATAATCAGCAACAAGTTCCAGAAAAAAGTGACAATATAACTCATAAAAGACATAAATAGAGCTCGAATAAATGCATAAATGAATATTTTTGCCAAATTTGGCCAATAATGTACCTTTTCCGCCGGAAATGTACCTAGTACACATTCATTTCAACAAATTTTGTCAGATTTTATCAGATTTAACAATTTTGTAACGGCAAATTTGGATAACTTTTGAGAATTCCACAAATTTCATAAAATTAACAATATTGTGGATGAAATTTTACCAAATTCAACAATTTATAGATTTAAATTCTTGCTACTATTTTGCTACTATTTGCTACTATTTTTTATTACATAAATTGGAATTTTTGGTGCATAAAACCAAATGAGCTAAAAACATCATGTATTTACCTCATTGATAAAAATCCAATTTTAGTTTGCATAAATATCCGGGGTCTTCTCATTGGTTGCCGTATTTTCTTAAGTTACGTTACTTCCTACTTCAAAATCAATTTTCAAGTTGGATCTTAAGTTTACGTCCGTGATTTTAAGCCCGCAATGCATTGTGCAGCCATCTTGCTCTACGTTACGGTGTGATGTGAACACCGATGTGAACTAACCATAATGCTGTACCAACTACATTCTATGATCTATCTAGAGCTTCCCAAAACCACGGAAAAAAAATTACTTACATTCAATTCCGATCATAAAACAAGTATAAAATTTAAAATATCAATAAAAGACCTTTTAGTTATGAGGTTTATTCAAATCGAAAAAAACAATGTAAAAATAAAACGACGAAACTATAAACACAAATGATTCCAAACCAAAATGGAAATAACATCTCATGGTCATGACACTTGGAATAATGCTAAATTATTTTCTGCATTTCAATTTTTCTATTTCTATTTGCAACTTCAATTGCTCTATCTTCATTTCCTCGACTCTCAAAATCATTTTTCGATCATTTTCCTCTTTTTCTCTTTGATATTCTAATTTCTTCTCTTTCATCTTGACTTTTTGTTCAAATTGCAACATATCCAACTTAAGCCGCTTATCCAGCACTTGTTCAAGGGTCTGTTCGCTGCAGAATTCCAAATTCTTCTTAACGTGTTTCGCCTTCTCCGAAAACTCAACCGTACTTTCATCACTATAACACTCAATAACATCCTCCTCTTCGCTGGACAAAACATAATCTGTAACAGACTGGTCCACAATCTCTTCAGTAGCCAATCCGGTCGACTGAACAATCATTACACTTCGTCCATCACCCATTATTCCATCCAGAACATCAAACCATGGACACTTGGATAATCTTTTGTTTCTTGTATCTTCTATCTCACTTTTTGTTTTTATATAATTATCCGTCATTTGTTTCCACTTGTTTGTCACTTGACGTGGTGCAGCGTCAGTCATTTCAGGATGTAATTCCAAAAACTGCTTGAAGAAATCAATATTCGTAGAACTCTTTATTTAAATAAAAAGAAAATATGAATATATAATAATTAATGAATGATACTATATTTTTTGTTAAAGTGAAATTAGAGTCAACGCACGGTAGATGGGGCACTAAACCGTTGTCCAAAACCATCACAAGTGACATTTCCCTTTGTTTTTGCGTCTTAACTCCATTTCCAACAGATTGCGACAAACTCCCATTGGTCAGAGCCGTAAATGTTTGCTTGCACATTAATACAAATTTATATAAAACTACCATATATTATGGTTGTATTCGCTGGAAAATTTTTTGCATTGTACCGAAAGTATATATTGTGGTATCGTATTTTAATCCTCTAGTCGAGCTGAGTCGAAAAATCATTGTTTCGTAGCCAAAAAATATGCGCAACAATACAAAAACCCAAATGTAAATAATTTTTTAAAATATTTTACCATCGTTTTCGTCCGTTAACAGTGGCACGCACATTTTTGGACTACAAAGCAATGATTTTTCAACTCGGCTCAACTAGAGGATTAAAATAAGATACTACAGTACATACTTTGCATGGACCATTATGGTCTAAAATCATCATTTGGCATCCAGGTAACTCATTTTACAACAATATTTTGCAATTCCTATGGACATGATAGCCAGTCGACTGGGTATTTCATAAACCAAGGTGTTTGTCCCGTCTACAAGGCGTCGACTGTATCAAAATACAAACTTTAAAATGGTGGTAATTGTGAGCTACATATTTTGCTATCGTCATAGATTCTTCAACAGTCCAAATTTTAGGATTCCTGGGGTTTTTCTAACTGGTGTCTCATCATCAAAAATCATATTTTTCTTTTTTGTAAATACTGCGACTAATGTCTTTTATTTGATCGAAAATATCGTACCAGGGACATTTTAACAATATTTTCTCTAAAAAAAAAAAAAAAAGAAATATTATTTAATATATCATTTTGTTTATTTAAAGATGATTTAACTCACCATGAAATGCAGCCAAGTCTTCGATTTGAGTTGTTTTTGGGTGTTTCTCCTTCAAATGTTTTGCTCTTCTAAACGTATTGATCATAGTTAAATACTTTGAGTGTACTTGACTTACTGTGCAGTTTGTTATTTCCGGATGATCGTCCAATAAATGCTTGTAAAACTGCTTTTTCACACATTTCTTTAAAAAAAAAAAAAAATTTATTTAATTTCAAACACAATAATAGAGTTTGCACTTTTTTCTTATAATTATAACTTTTTGTATGGTTATAAAATAGTTTTCAGAAATAGTTTTACTATTTATAAAATCATAAATGTTATGATTATAAGGGTAAAGTACCTGTCCAAACTGTGTAATATCAATATACAAACCTTAAAATGAGCGTAATTATCAACCACATGTCTAGCTATTATCATAGCATCTTCAACTGTCCATATTTTGATGCCATTGTTATTTTTTGGATCAAAATTATAAGTTTTGTTGTAAATTTTACTCATTTTGCGATGATGATTTGAATTTTCTTTTGGTTTGTTCGTCGAATGGTTTGTTCATATTTCAGTGCTATCATCCATGTTGTGATTGGTTAAGCTAACTTGAACCCAAGTGACGAAAACTATAACTAAAATGGAGTCAATAAAAATGGTGGCAATGCAAATACGAAGAAATCTTATTAAATGTCGTTTATTTGTTGAATAAAATAAATTACAATGAAAAAGTGATAAAAAAATTACAAAAACTTGAAAAATAAGAAAAATAAATTGATGTTTTTGTAAAAATTTCAAAAAATTGAATAAAAAAGACAATTTTGACCTAAAAAAAAAAAAATTATCAAAACTACATTTTTATTTTATGAAAACACAACTGCTAAATTTCTACTAAAACTAGGATTTTTTCTTTAACTAATTTAATTTTTTTCCGACATTTCAATTTTTCAATTTCCAACTGCAACTTCAATTGCTCTATCTTCATTTCCTCGACTCTCAAAGTCATTTTTCTATCATTTTCATCTTTTTCTTTTTGATAATCTAATTTCTTCTCTTCCATCTTAACACCATGTTCAAACTTCGTCATGTCGAATTTCAACCGCTTATGGTCCAGCGCTACAGCAAATATATCTTCACAGTCTAATAACTCATTTTCTTCAACTTTTATCACACGTTTCTTATTTCTAGACTTAATTCCATCATCACTCAAACACATTACATCATCATCAACCGATTTGTCACTCAAACAACTGATTTTCCTCGAAAATGGTTCCACAATCTCCGTAGTACCCAAATGAGGCGAGGTATTCCTTGGTGCAGTGTCCATTACATCATCGAGAATATCATACCAGGGATATTTCAATAATGTCGCCTCTAAAAACAAAATTATCTACTATTATATCTTATTTTTAATATTTAAAGAGTTTACGACATGACATTTTTTAATGGTCCATTGGAGCAAGCATCATTTAAAACCCTTAATAATCTTAAATCGAGAATTTACGCAATTGTTACCAGTTGTGACGTAAACCTCATGTATTTAACATGAGGAATACCAACTGTGAGGTCAGAAGCAGCGCCCTGCCAAGCAGTGGCCACTCACCAAGCTCGACTTCACTGTTACAAAATAATTTTTTTTAGCTGTGTTCCGAAAACTATAAAAATTAAATAAAAATAATTTCGGCCATTTTAAAGAATGACGAAAATTATTCAGCTATAAAATATCTGATGTCGTAAACCCTTTAATTTAACTTACCACGAAGTGCTGTGAATTGAGCACTTGTTTTTGCTTTTTTCTTCATTGAAAGCTTTGTTTTTTTATAAATACGTTCCATTGTCAAGAACTTTGCTTTCGCTTTAATCACGGTACATTTAGTTATTTCAGGATGCGAATTCAAAAATTGCATGAAAAAATGAGGTTTGCTACAATCCTTTTAAAAAATAAATGGATAATATGAATAAATAAATAATTTGAAGTGTTTTATCATAATACTTACCAAATAGGGGGCATAATTTAGGGCTACGTGTCTAGCTAGTGTCATTTCTTCTTTGACTGTCCACATTTTGTAGTCGGTCATATTCCATTTGTTATAAGAATTGTTGCAGCTATTGAGGTTATTGCGGCTATTGCGGCTATTGCGGCTATTGCGGCTATTGCGGCTATTGATAGATCTTTTTTTGACAATCTTCATTTTGTCAGTGTTGCAACTCTAAAATCTGGATTCCGCTTTGGTAACCTCTAAATTCCGCTAAAATCCGCTGACTCTAAAAGGTGAAAATCCGCTAAAATTCCGCCAATTTTTTCCAGAAAAAGACTAAAAAAAACCAAAAAATTAAAATAAATTTTTAATCGGAATTTTTTAATGGAGATTTTCCAATAAGCCTTTTCACCTATCGCCAGAGGGCGCGACCGACCGCGCTCTGCGCATGCGCAGTTATGTCGGTGTTGGCAAAAGTCAGAAATTTCAATGGGATTTTTGACATTTTCCCATTTATTGTTCGATTTTCATGCAGATTTTTGCAATACTCATTGGAATTAGGTAGTTTTCATCAAAACTACTTGAATTTTACNTAAAAAAAAAATTATTTTTTATAAGTAATTTTTACGTTTTGACCGATTTTTGGTAAATAAATGCATATTTGTGAGATTTGAA
>JH430711.1:14461-25765 GCA_000239455.1 Strigamia maritima | reverse complement strand
TACATGGTCATTATTATTATTATTTGGTGTTAGAATAATTTATGATAAGGTTTGACATAATTTGATAATGTTTAGAAAACTATTTATTTCATAAGATGTAAAAATAGTATGAAAATGTCAAACTGTTTACTAAAATGTCACATTTGGTGATGTCAATCTAGATGATTGATCATGTGATCATGTAACCTGGTTTTTAGCTTTACCTGATCACATGACTTCGCTTTTTATCTGTGCCCGGCAGCAAGATGTCTGCCTCCATAGCTGGAGAAGAATAAAATAAACTGTTTTTGGACTATTTCTCTAAATGTGAGTTGCACTTATTTGTTAATGAATTGGCATATAAGCACGGATGTGTGCAGCCAAAAAGAGTGAATTACGAGCCCAAACCAACACCTCGCACGGAAGCCTTTACAAATCATACTGCGCCTTGGTATGATTATTGGACTCTGGAGTCCTGTCTTGAGGGCTCGCCGTAAACGTACTACACATTTGGGACATGGTCAAGCTCTACTTTGCCATGCACGAGATCCCAATTCGTTCGGGTCGGTGACTTTCGAGACAACGGTAACCATGTGAAGCGTTATTGTTCTTCCATGGCGTGGTCTTTGTACTTACTCTTTCCACAACTACGTGTAATTAGTGTTTATTACGTAATCTCTATTTAAGGGGGCGATTGTAGTCGTGTGGTCCTTTATTGTGCACACTTTGTATAATTAAAGTGTGCAATTGTGTATTTGTTCAGTAAAATGGACACAGAGTATAACTGTTTATTGTTTTTGTAAACATGACATGTTTAAATAAGATATTTTAAGATTGTCATGGTTTACACTCACCTATTGTTAATTATATGATTTATTGGTGAGTGTCTGTATATGTTTATTTGGAATTGTAAACATGTGACAATTTAATGGTATTAAATTGCTACATGGTCATTATTATTATTATTTGGTGTTAGAATAATTTATGATAAGGTTTGACATAATTTGATAATGTTTAGAAAACTATTTATTTCATAAGATGTAAAAATAGTATGAAAATGTCAAACTGTTTACTAAAATGTCACATTTGGTGATGTCAATCTAGATGATTGATCATGTGATCATGTAACCTGGTTTTTAGCTTTACCTGATCACATGACTTCGCTTTTTATCTGTGCCCGGCAGCAAGATGTCTGCCTCCATAGCTGGAGAAGAATAAAATAAACTGTTTTTGGACTATTTCTCTAAATGTGAGTTGCACTTATTTGTTAATGAATTGGCATATAAGCACGGATGTGTGCAGCCAAAAAGAGTGAATTACGAGCCCAAACCAACACCTCGCACGGAAGCCTGACGAGGCTTAGGCCGACATTTGCAAAAATCGGGCCTTATATACGTTGGACGGGAATCGCGTATAAAACCGGCGGGACGCGGTGCATTGAGGACGGCAGCAAATTCCGGAATCTCCCTCCAAATTTCAAAAAACGTCAAAACGCATAAAAACGTCAAATTTTGAAATCTACTTGTGTGGCATCATTTTCAACACCACTTTAGGCCTATTCCACTGCACCTAAGTGTTGAGAAGCAACTTCAGCTGAAGCTCCAATGTCGCTTGACGAACCAGGACCTTCATCGGCACCACAGCCAAAGGAGAAGAAAGAAGCAGCCGCTTCTTCAACCACTCCTAGCTCGAAAAGACCGCCCAAGAGAAAAGGTAAAAAGGCTTCTGATTAAAAGCCAAGCGAGGGTTTTAATTTTAAGAAAATAAAAACCATCTAAATAGATGATTAATGTTACATAAAAATTAATAGCAATTAATATGTATTCATTTGAAAAGAAATTAAAACCAGCTTACTTACTTCTTCAGTACAATAAAAAAAAATTTTTTTTGTGTTGTGTTTCTTATAATAAAGACATTCACTCGAACGAATTTATATATAAAAAACTTAGATGTTTATTAAATAATAAAGTTAAGAAATTCATCATAAAATATTTTAAGGTGAATAATGAATTAGTAGGTGTTAGCGTAAATATGAAAACACTACTGAACAGAATTAGTTTATTAAAACTTACCAGAATGGGGAGTTCACATAAATTTCACGATACCGGCGAATAGTCGCCATGTTGGTTTCGCGCAAAATGAAAGATCAAAAAAGACGATTTTTAAAAACACATTTTAGATTTCCTCGAGCTAAAAAATGAATCACGTCATGCTTGTGTACCCAAAGCTGTCAGACTTGTGGGTGGCAAAAAATTGCAAATTTCTGTTACAAACTTTTAGTGGTACATTTTAGGTAATAGAAGTGTTCTCACAGACCATGAATATGTTTTGTGAGGCGGGACGCGCTCACTTCTCCACGGAGTGATGTGTGACGGTTCAATATCGTAATAACTTATAAAGTTACCACCAGAGGGCGTGATTTGTTAAAATCGCGCCAAATTAGAAATAAGAAAGTTAAGTTTTATGAAAATAAAAATATTTATTGAATGATAAAATATTTGAGTAAATATTCTCTCTATATTTTGATAAATATAAGAGAGAAATATACAATGAATAAGTATATTCATTGTTATTAGAAAAGTAACAATAAATCATGATAAAGGGGATTATTGTACCAAAACAATAATAAATATTGTTGGGAAATGTTTATTTAAGTAAAATAAGACTATTTAGGGATAAAGAATACTTAAAATGTAAATACAAATAAAGTTAACTTTAAATATTACTATGTGCTTTTTGAATATTTCAGATATTCTGTGGGGTTCACATCACTTTGATCAAGGAGTTGATTTGATTGGATCAACTCATTATGACTCACTGATATGCAAATCAGCTAATCTGCTTATTAATATTCCTGCACCCGGATTGAGAGAAAACTCAAGAAACCCCATGGTCCCATGGTATATAAGCTCTTGTAAGAGCTTATTCTGGGCTTCTGTACTGAATTAATGTTGAATCTATATGATTGTCTATGTGTAACTTGTACCTGTAACCATTCAGAGTCATTTTTATCACCTTTTGCTTTAAATACGAACCGGCTAGCTGTCACACCAAATTAAAGTAGGTATAATGGCGTAAAGACCGTAGTTGCTGGGCCTGAAAAACTCAAAGGTAAATGTACCGAGAATATACTTGTGCTTTTGCATGTAGGCCAGTCTTATGGACAAAGCTTGATTGTATCGAGTCTGCTTGGACCGAGCGGCAATCGCTACCTGTATCAGGAGTGAGCGCCAACTGTCACGTGCTTCGGCACCAATTGAGAACAATGCATTCGGTTTAAATGCGGCGCGCCCGACTCAATCATGACGGCCGAGGAATTCCCTTTAAATTCCATAACCGACTTCTTCCTGTTGTGGAATATGTTTGGCCAGGACCCACGAGCTCCGTAATGGTCAAGAAATTGGTGGAAATCAAATTTTTGCAATTTTTAGAAATTTTGATTTTGGATGGAAAATCCGAGATCGCTCGGCGGGACCCGGTGGCCCGGCTGCGGCCAAAAGATGCCGCGATTTCCGTCGACCCAAAAGTCGGCTCTAAATATGCTTCTGACCACTCCGGCGATAGGCTGGCTGTGTTCCTCGTACCTTGCTTGGTATCTGACAGTAATTTCAGAATTTCGACTCGACTGGTATGCACTGGAAATCAAAAATAACGCAATAAGGTGAAAACCAAAAATGCACCTAATCGTGCTTTGCTGCGGTACGATGTAGAGAATTCTCGCTGAATTCCAGCCGCATGTGGGACGAGCGGCTTCTGGCTGACGTACGCAAACTTCGATTCGCGCACTGCATCTCGGAACCGGCGACGTGGCTCTGCGTAATTCTTCGGCCGCGTAAAGGCTCTCGGCAGACAAACTGCTTATATGCCGCAAGTGAATTAATGCATGTAATTTCGAGAAAACTCACACCTAAACAGTCCAAACATGTAAAACAACTTGTTTATTGGCAGGAGCACTTCACAGGCGCCATCTTGGCTGAACCTGGACAGGAAGGAGAAGGCCCAAGACAAATAGTCTCGGGCTGAATAAAAGCATTAAGTCATTGCTAAAAATAGCCACTCATCACCTAGGTGATGGAAATGCTTTGTAAAATAGAGAACTGATGTCATACATCTAGATCACTTGACATGCAGTTCTCTAAATGGAGAAATGACAAACAAATGGACCAAATTGGTGCAGAAAATACAGTTTTGACATGAAAACAAAAACTACCAATTTGGTAAACCAGCCAAGACCATTAACTAAATTAATAATACCAAAATAACTGTTAATGATCAATAATTGCCAAAATGAAATTACAGACAATATCTTAAATGCCTAATTGGCAATTATTATAACACAGGGGCCTTTGTTACAAAGAAAATAATTCAGAGCTGTGTTATGACAATCTTTGACATTAACACAGCCATAATTGGACTGACATCACATGTCGGATTTACTACATACCTACATTTGCCCCTTTAAATCAAACATGTGTTACAAATAAAACAATAAACACTGTGGCACCATATAATCAATTTATCATACGGTGCCTTTGAGGTAAAAGACACTACTTGGATAACTGGTCGAACACAGAACCACACAACATTTTAATGCGATCACTAGACACCCACTTGGTGAAAATGTCGGCTACATTATATTCCCCTGGAACTTTGGCTAAACGGAAATACCTTTTTTCAAACCAGTCCCTCAGGAAGAAATACCTTATTCGGATATGCTTGGTTTTTGTGTTCTCTATGTCATTGCATGCGAACTGAATAGATTACAATGAGTCGGAGTGAATTAGAGGCGTATTCACACAGCTGAACAACAAACAATTTTCGAACATGCAGCTGATCCAATAGCCTTCTTTTGCTGCATGTGACAACGCAATATACTCAACCTCCATTGAGCTGCACGCAATGACGGTCTGCTTCTTGCAGCCCCAGCTGACAGGACATCCTCCCATGTACAGCATGTACCCACCAAAACTTTTACACCCTACTAAATCGGTAGCCCAAGATGCATCACAACACATGTGCATGCTTTCATCAATGCAACTGCTTAGATTGATGCAGTAATCTTGGGTGTTCACAACGTACTGCAGAACTTGCAATAGACACTTGACATGTTGTGAAGAATGGCGAGTATTAAACTGGGACAAATAGATTGTTGAATACAGGATGTCCGGTCTCGTCCTTGAGGCCAAAAACATCAGAGCCAATTAGATTCCTGTAGGGAAAATCAGACTCAACCTCTGAGTCTTTACATGTATTAAGGGTCGTCCCCACCGTAATTGGCACCTTGATGAGTTTGTTAGGCACCACTCGGTAACCCTCTGCCAGTTTCTTAATAAACCCAGATTGGTGGAGGAACTGGTGTTTGTCATCACGCTTAAATTCGACACCTAGTAACTTGGTGACTGAGCCTAGATTTACAATGTTAAACTGCTGGCCCAGGACTTCAATTAAATCCTTTTGGACTGTTGCATCTTTAGCAAACAGAACCATGTCATCAACGTAAACAAGAAGAATGGCCTGTGTACCATACGAGTACACGCAATTAAAGCCGCAAAGACGCTCAAAACTAATCTGCCTTAAGGCAGTATCGAGAGTTTGGTACCACATGCATCCTGACTGGTGGAGGCCATAAAGGGTTTTGACTAAATACCATACAGTTAGGGCGCTTGGTTGAGACACCTTTAGGTAGCTCCATGTAAATTGGAAAGTCAAGTGCACTGTATAGGTACGCACACTCGACATCCAAGTGAACATCGGACCACCCACGCAGAACAACCAATAGGCAAAAGAACAATCTGACTAGCACAAAGTTGACTACAGGACTAAGGACCTCATTATAGTCAATGCCTTGTATCTGCCTAAATCCTTGGCTACAAGGCGTGCTCGGAACCTGACAATAGCACCTTGTGCGTTGCACTTGAGCTTGAAAATCCACTTATTTCCAAGGATATGGCTATGGCTTGGCCGGGGCTTAATTTCGAAAACTGATCTCTCCTTGTGAGTATCTAGTTCTTCGGTCATAGTAGCCTTCTACTTGTCACCTACAGGTGACAACATAGCCTCCTCAAAGGTAGACGGCTCTTGCACTTTCGCGCAGTAAACACGCACAGAATAAGTCTCTTCTTCTCCATTGTCAGTTTCTGGTTCAACCTCTGCATCTCTTTGTTGTTCAACGTCATCATCGATGTCTGAATCCACAGCATGGGTGGGATTGAAGTCATACTCGTCTGCTTTGTATTTCTCTTTTAAGTGGACTTCACACCAAGCTTTAATATCTGGCCTGCTGTGCAATGCAGTACGCAGATCCGGGGCATAATAATATACATCCCTCTGCCCTTTTGTGACGCCCGATTGTCTTTGGACTTCCTCCCTTTCCCAACCTGGCTTATGGGGTACAGGCATTCTGTGCGCTACCCTGGTGGGTCTTAAAGGGGTGGTGGCAATCAAAAATCCTTTCTTACGCGTCGACACAAAAGGAGGAATATCTTGGGTCAGAAATTTCTGCGCTGCAGGTGCTGGAATAGGTGGTGGGGGACGCGTCGGTGTGAGCCTGGGACATGGGAGTGTGGTATCCTCATCATCAGTCTCACTAGTATCACTGGGTGATAGAGCAAACACATTCTTACCAACACTAGTCTCAAATGGACTGTCCCCTACATGGGTCTGTACAAAATCTTTGTACAACCTAGTCTCGTCAAACTTGACGTGCTTAGACTCATACACGTCACCTGATATTGGATCCCAGATCCTAAACCCCCTAGTTCCCATGGCATATCCCACCATAACGCCCTTCCAGGCTCGTGACTCCAACTTGTCACGTCTACTTGGTTTTGGCACATGCACATAAGCCAAGGAACCTGGAATCTTTAAGTGTGCTAAGGACACTGGGCGTTTCCAAAACAGGACATAAGAGATTTTATTTCCCAGACGAGAGTGAGGTTACCTGTTCTTTAGGTAGACCAGGGTGATTGCCAATTCGGCCCAGAGTGGCTTTGGCAGTCCAGCACCGAGTAACATGGCTCGAATGCTGTTTAAAACCGTACGGTTTACTCACTCTGTCATTTCTGGGCTATAGGCATTAGTCCTTTGTATGCTCACACCAAGTGAGGTTAAGAACTGCTCGAATTCACTAGATGTGAACTCCCCACCTCTGTCTGTGCGGATTGCTTTGATTTTCTTACCGGTAGAACGTTCAATACGTGCATGAAACTTCTTATAGGTTTCAAATACTTGGTCTTTGGAGCGCAAAGGAAAAATCCAAGTATAGCGGGTAGCATCATCCACTACGCATAATAAATAACGCGCTTCCCCTAGGGATGGGACAGGACAGGGCCCCCATAGGTCCATGTGAAGTAATTCGAGGGGCTCACTAGCTACTAGCAGACTTTCAGATTTAAATCCTACCCTGGTGGATTTAGACAACTCACAATTGTCACAAATGGCATTTGTCACCTTTTGGTGCAACTCAATATTCTTAACTTTAACATTGTTCAATAAATAATTTAAACCCTTTGTGTACATGTGTCCAAAACGTTGGTGCCACATGTTCACAGAAACACTGTAATTCTCAGGCTTGCCCATTGGACTTGGCTCTGTTGCCCGAGTTCCAGACTTGTTTAAACTAGAATGACTATTCTGTCTGTACTTAACAGGCCCTTGAATACGGTAGAATCCATCCTCTAATTTACCATACAACGAGCAAACCTTGGGCTTAGTTTTAAACACTTTCATTAAATTATTATAAATTGACACATGGTATTTTGCACAATCAATTTTGCCAATAGAAATGAAATTATGCTTAAAGTTTTTCACAAAGTACACATTCAGAAGTTTGATCTCATGAGGGGCTCCTTGCACTTGCACTGTGAGCTCAATGGTACCACGACCGGTGATACTTGATGAGCCCTCACCCAACTCTAGGCGCATGGGTTGAAGTTCTTCGAACTCGCAGAACACTTCCCTGTTGCTGCAAAAATGGTGTGATGCACATGAATCCAAGTACCATGCCATTGAGGTGACATCCACACTTGCACTGCACACCTGAGGTGACTTTGGAACAGTTGGTTTACCTGTTGCATTGGCAAACCATGCAGACTGTGGCTTATGTGCTTCAGATGGTACACTAGGCGCTTGTCGCCCACCTCGGCGTCTTCCTCGGCCACGGCCACGTTCTTGTTGCTGTGGTTGGCCCTGCTGTGGCTGCTGAGACCTCGGCACCTTTGGTTTAGTGCAATCACGTAGTGACCCTTGATGCCACAGTTGTAGCAGGTGATTGATTGCAGATGAGCCTTGCTGTCACTGGATGAAACACCACTATCACTCACTACACTATGGCCTTTAAGACTTAATGAATAAGCCGTAGCCACCTCGAGAGATTTTTCACTAAGTTTCCTGCGGTTGTTTTCTAACAATAACGCTTCTTGAACCTTCTTGTAGGTGAAGTTGACTTTCTGCCATTGGTAGATTGATTGAATCTGCAATTCAAAATCCTTTCCAACACGTGAGAGCAGAATGTAGGCTTTGATCTGGTCTTCGGCCTTCAATTTTGCATTGGCGGCGATTAAGTCATCCTCTGCCTTTTCTAGTCGACTTATGAAGGTATCGAGCTCCTCATTTTCCAGTCTGCGGATCCCATAGAACGTTTCCACAAGTGAAGCTTCTCTGACAATAGAGCTAGGCTCAAATAGCTTCTTAAGGTGGAGCCACACCGCTTGTGTATCCTCGCACTTCATTGCGGCAGGTTGCAAACGTGGAACAAGGCTCTGGAGGATGATAGCCCGTGATTTTGCTTTATCCTTAGCAAATTTCTGCTTTTCCTGTGCAGAAGCTGTGGCTGGGGCTCTTCTTGCTTGCCAACTGCAAAAGACCAAATTCCTTTCTCTTCTAAGAGAAGCTGTACGTCAACACACCACTGGACATAATTGGTGCGGTCCAGTTTGGGTATCCCGGAGGCTGCTGACTTGGTTATGTCCTTCTCGGACATCTTGGCGATCTGAAAAACTCAAAAGACAAGACAATTTCTGCTCAAATTGAAGAATTTGCAATTTCTTACTGATTTTTGTTCAAATTCACTTTTGGACAATTTTGGATGCTTGTCCTGGTCCAATTAACCACCCTCTGCTACCAATTGTTGTGGAATATGTTTGGCCAGGACCCACGAGCTCCGTAATGGTCAAGAAATTGGTGGAAATCAAATTTTTGCAATTTTTTGAAATTTTGATTTTGGATGGAAAATCCGAGATCGCTCGGCGGGACCCGGTGGCCCGGCTGCGGCCAAAAGTTGCCGCGATTCCCGTCGACCCAAAAGTCGGCCCTAAATATGCTTCTGAGCGCTCTGGCGATAGGCTGGCTGTGTTCCTCGTACCTTGCTTGGTACCTGACAGTAATTTCAGAATTTCGACTCAACTGGTACGCCCTGGACATCAAAAATACCGCAATAAGGTGAAAAACCAAAAGTTCAATTAATGGTGTTTTGCTGCGGTACGATGTAGGGAATTCTCGCTGAATTCCAGCCGCATGTGGGACGAGCGGCTTCTGGCTGACGTACGCAAACTTCGATTCGCGCACTGCGTCTCGGAACCGGCGACGTGGCTCTGCGTACTTCTTCGGCCGCGTAAAGGCTCTCGGCGGCCGCAGACAAACTGCTTATATGCCGCAAGTGAATTAATGCATGTAATTTCGAGAAAACTCACACTTAGACGGTCCAAACATGTAAAACAACTTGTTTATTGGCAGGAGCACTTCACAGGCGCCATCTTGGCTGAACCTGGACAGGAAGGAGAAGGCCCGGGACAAATTGTAGTCTCGGGCTGAATAAAAGCATTAAGTCATTGCTAAAAATAGCCACTCATCACCTAGGTGATGGAAATGCTTTGTAAAATAGAGAACTGATGTTATACATCTAGATCACTTGACATGCAGTTCTCTAAAAGGAGAAATGACAAACAAAAGGACCAAATTGGTGCATAAAATAGTTTTGACATGAAAACAAAAACTACCAATTTGGTAAACTGGCCAAGATCATTAACTAAATTAATAATACCAAAATAACTGTTAATGATCAATAATTGCCAAAATGAAATTACAGACAATATCTTAAATGCCTAATTGGCAATTATTAAAACACAGGGACCTTTGTTACAAAGAAAATAATTCAGAGCTGTGTTATAACAATCTTTGACATTAACACAGCCATAAGTGGACTGACATCACATGTTGGATTTACTACATACCTGCACTTCCCGCTAAATTCATACTTTGTTTTTAAGTCTTTTCCTTTCGATAGTTGTACATTTACTTAGATGTATACAATTATTATATCCACTCGAATGTAATAATTGGGATAAAGAGAGTGAGTCTTTACCACAACGCTCGAAATACAGGTGTAAGTCGATACCACGTGGTATCGCTAATTTGTGACAATCATCCGACCGATGAACGCCGATATTCGCAGGATTTGATAGTGCATTATCCCGATCATGAACCCAATAGCGCCAGGAAACACCAGAAGATTCGTAATATTATTGTAATTATATTGTTATCAGTATAATAAGTTTCTGTATGATAGTTAAAGTTTTGCTAGTATTTCACCAGTTTCCTGGTTATTTAGAATTAATTATAGTTTCGGTATATTTTAAGTATTCTATCGCCTCTGTCTGATCTATTTCATGTTATGTTGTCAATCTGGTTGAACTCGGATCATTGTAATTTGCAATGATCCGGAATAAATGTTATGATTTGATAAAATTCCTGGTTTATTGTTTATTTACTTTACTATTTCCAATTTAGTGTGTTTTTTGCAAGTGTTCATGTATTCTTTATGGTGGCTTGTCCCTGTGACAAGTGGAGGTTTTCTTAGCAAGAAAATCCACGTGTTCTCATGATTTATTGTCTTGGCCCCATTATAAAGTGTAAATAGTCTTGAGGTCTTATGGTGGCAAAGGCCTAAAATGGTCCGCGCAGTGGAATGGACCAAAGGTAAAACTCCAAAAAGTTGAAAACTGCACTTTTCCCAATTTTGGATTTTCGATGGGAAATCCGAATTCGTCCGGCGGGAGTCGGTGGCCCGGCTGCGGCCAAAAGTTGACGCGATTCCCGCACTCCGAAAAGTCGGCACGAAATATTGATCTGAGGATTCCGCTGAATAGCCTACCTTGTTCAGCGTCTTTTACTTGGTCCCTGATCTTAATTTGAGAATTTTCACTCAACTGGTCTGTCCTTGACACTTAATAGACCGCATGGAGTGGAAACAATTGCTTTGGAATGGCCTTGGCTGCTGCAACTGCTTGTTGCTTATGATACCACTCGGTATTATGTATTTTTAAAGTG
>JH430711.1:2351-14441 GCA_000239455.1 Strigamia maritima | reverse complement strand
AACCCAGATGTCATAGCTAAGTGCTCAGACTGGAGCCAGACTATGACATGTGGGCTAAAAATAGCTCACAAGACTAGAGATCACAAACTGGTCATAGTTTGTGATCTTATTATATAAAATAAGACTCAGGATGACTGTGTACATCTAGATTGATCACAGACACCCTGGAAACCAATAAAATCATACAATTTCCAACATGGATCACCTTAAGGTAAACAAACAGTAATAAATGATTACCTTAGGCTGTGAAACAAATATAAATAATTACAACAACTTATCACATGTCCCAAGGACAACCTGATACAACACATACAGCCTAAATGAATTGCACAAATTATAATGACTTGTTTATAACCTGTGCAAATACTAAAAGGTGATCTTAACTCAAACTAAAAATACTTATGAGCAACTTTTGGTCAACTCGACCTCTCTAGGTGCTCATGACTTACACATTGGACATTTTGAGTTACAGTATGCCAATAAATAGCACTTTGTAAAAAGCCAGATCGTCACAAGTTTTATCATCCAATTGTTCCTCTTCAGTTACCAAGTCCCAGAGTCCTTCACTTAGCAGAAACATTTTCATCTGTCTTTTCCACACTTCATAATTTGAATTGCCTAATTGTGGTATCCTGGCTGTTAATTGCTCATTATTCACCCGGTTAGATATCATATAGGTGTGGTTTCCAGATAGAAAATTACATGAAAAGTCAAAAAGGAGTATTAGCAGTATCTTTGCTTATTTTTAAGAAAATAATAGCAAATACTTACTAAATCTGATCCCAAACTGGTCCTAGGGCATGAAATACTGTCCTAATCCTCTGCTACCATGTTGGAATTAGGAGAAAACAGGTTTGCAGTAGAAGCAAAAATCCTCTGTTTATATTTTTGGAGTGAATGACTTTGACTCCTCTGACTCTCCAAATTGGTGCTCAAGAAGGTTGTGACTTTGTGACCGTGTTACGACCCATGCGCACGACAACGGCCCGCGTCATGTCTCCCTAGTGGACTGGTCGGACATGACCACTTCCGGTCAAGACAGGAAGTTAGGAAAGGCAGGTAGAGGCAGAGCGGATCCAGGGACAGCAGTTGTTAGTGAGCCAGCAACCAGTGCAGTCATGCATTGGCCAAGCTCTGCCAACTTCCTGGTTTCCCCTATGAAACCCGGGTTTCCAGTTCTCTGGGCCCTGCCTCCATGAGCGAGAACAGTGGCTGCAAGTCCGTAGATCGAGTTGCAGCATGGTTATTGTTAGTTCAACCACGCGGTCCTTGGTTCAACCGCGGGTCGTGTTTGATTAGCACATACCGGTGGTACAGACATATGAGTAGCAGGTGGAGGCTGACGCTGACCCCTAGACAACTGTAATAAAGACCAAACACCCAAATACAGCGTCGTCTCTGCTATTTCACATGACGAAGGCGTCCAGCGCGGTCCTCTTATTCCCCCAAGTAGGGGCTGTGCAAACAGCCCCAGTCACAATTGTGGGCACGTCCTGGATCCGAATCTGAGATTTAATTTTTTTTCCGCACGATGGTCCAAAAATCCACGTGGTGGATTTAAGCCTATTTTG
The DNA here is from genome assembly GCA_000239455.1 of Strigamia maritima. Taxonomy (NCBI): domain Eukaryota; kingdom Metazoa; phylum Arthropoda; class Chilopoda; order Geophilomorpha; family Linotaeniidae; genus Strigamia; species Strigamia maritima. Next base: position 12,870 of record JH430711.1, on the reverse strand, counting down.
CAAGAATGTCATTTCTTACGACAAAGAAACATGCGACTGCTTTGTGATTGCTAGTGTTACAATTATTTTTAGTAATTTATTATTGAAATAAAAATTTCACTATGGACTTTTAAGCAAAAATTTTGAAAATTTTTTCTCTTTTCGATTTTCGCGCTAAAAGTGATAAAATCTACCGACCATCTGGACACAATTCTCGATTTGCATGTGGAAACTGGATAGGGTATCATCAGTTTCAGTGCAAATGTGTTTTTGTGTCCTAAGAACTGTGTAACAGGGTGATTATGGTGCCTTTTGTGACGGAGGAGCCGTAACTTTGTCGCACGACCCGTTTAGATGTGTTTTGCTTAAAACCCATCACAGTGTCGCACTGTTGCACAACACTCTACTGTAATGACATTGTAGAGGACGAATTGCTGCTGTTGGACAGTAAGGATCGTCGGTAGAGCATCCTATACGTTGGGACACCAGCCTAGTTTTGCCCAACCAAAAGCAGAAACAAACTGCAAAGGCAGGCAACAGGAGTAATTAACCTGGTCTGAGTTTGTTTGAAGTTGGCTGGCCACCGAGAGTCATAGGTGATAGCGTTCACAAAGTGGGAAGGGGGCCGTCTCTGTACCAAAATCTGTAGAGCAAAGGTGGCAGGTTTATTGGTTTGGTCAAGCAGGCATTGGTGTGTTTTTCGAAGAAAAAGATGGGATGTCTGTAGTGGGCACGTAACACATGCCAGAACATGAGGAAGATGAGAGCCGTGCAGCAGTTGTAAATAATGGAACTGTTTTGCATTTGTCTCATTTTTAGTGTAAAACTTTAAATCAGTGATTTGCAGGCGATATCCTGTGAATTGCGCCGAGCCAACGTTCTTGGATTCCCTCAGACAGGGAGGAATCCTGTTGATTGTTCGATCATTGGAGGAAAACATGAGCAAATGAAGAAATGGCATATGTACACTGTTGTCTCTTTTGGTAAAGTTTATCTCTGTTGACCAAAAATGAGAAATCAATCGATTGGATGGGCGACTAATCGCGTGGGGATGCTTTTAGTGACGTGCCCAAATTCCGCGTAATTGTTGTGAGTGAGATATCCTGGTTACGACATTGCCTAGTCCAGTGGTCACGTCTGGGCTGAGGTGACTTTACTTTCTTCTTCTGGTGTTTCGATGGCTGTGTGCAAGATGGCTGTGTGCAAGATGGCTGTGTGCATGAAGTTATTTTTCCCACCATAATGATGATAGTGGTATTTTTTGCAGTGAGTAGGACAAGGGGCGCTGGAGAATTGAATTCGACTGCGAATCTTGCAGGGGAGACATGTAAAGTGTTCATGGCTGCCTCTGCAGGTACTTGACCAGCTTTTGTAGGTTTTTCAATGCTCGTTGCGGTGAGAAAATATCATTGTAGGTGTAGACAGAGGGAAGTCTTCACCAATGATCCCAAATCGACTGCGATTCCTTTGGCAAAGGGAAGCGGATAAAACCCCAAGTCCGTCTTAGGCAGAAGACCGGCTTTAGTAAGATTGTTGGTGATGTTCGAGTAACTAGTGTTTGTGGCTGAAACGGACAGGAGTGTTGACTTCTTAAGTAGATGGGCAAATCTAGTGAAAGATAAGTGGACACAATTTTTGTTACCGTTTTTGAGTGTGCAATGACATAGAAAATAGAGTAGAACCATGATACTTTTTAGCAGATTTCTATTGCCAAACTTGGAAAAATCAGCACACAAAAACCCCTTTTCAAAATATTGGTGTAGATGTGTACATAGTCTTTTCAAAACAACACTTCCTAATGTCCCAAATACTTTTGGCCAGAAACAGAAGTGAGAAAGAACTCTCCAAATTTTCAGCGATGCGAACACAATTTTTTTTATAATAAAGCGTCCAAAAATTTTATTTTTATTCATCTAAAATTAATCGAATGACTTTTCTTTAGTTTTAGGGGAACCCTACGACCCAAACTCACTTATTTTGAGATTTTCGATGTTTTTCAGTGTTCACTTTATTAAAGGGAAACTGCACTTCCAACAAGAAAAGGGTTGAATACGTTTATTTGTTTGCTTTTCGATCGAACAAAACCTCAATATGATGATTTGTGACTGTTTCGTACTTACGACATTTATATCTGATGACATTCGAACGGAACAACCAATTTTTGTGATAATTATTTAATAAAAATACGAAGTATTTTTTCTAAAAAACGAATAAAAGTTCTCTTTCTCGTTTTTCACGAATAAAACCGTTTTTTTTCTGTTTTCCGATTAAAAAATATTTCGATAGTATGAAGTCATAAATTGACTCCACACTGCCAAAGGGTTACAATTCGATGGAACACTGACTCGGTGTCAAAAAAATAAAAATTGCTTTGCAATAAAACAGCCGACAAAAATCGGTTGTAAATCGTTTTGGTGCTTACTAAAAAACAAACACCAAAGTAAGTGTGAGTTTTTATTGGAAAATTCAACGTAAAACACGTATGAATCGCTTCACGAACGACCCGATTTATGTTAAAAACAACCTGCAGAATGTTTACGCAACGTAACCCTTTCGGTCCAAATACAGTTCGCCGTTTCAAGACCCATTGCGGGTTGACGAACGAAAAATACTCGCGAATTCGATTGTTTTCCAAAATAAAATGACACAAAATACGAGTAAAAGCTCAAAAATGACGTTATTTTGACAAAAAACAAGATAAAACTTATGAAACTTACGATTTTTCACGAAAAAAGATCGATGTTCGGTTTTTTTTCCCCGTAGTATGCCGTCAAGCGAATTCGGGAGCAGCAACAATAAGACATTGAGTTTCTTACTCACACTCTCAGGACGAATATTTTGCCACCAGTTGGCACTTTCATTTATTTTTATCGGTTTTCGGCTATTTTTGGCCCGAAATCGCCGAATTTTCAGTTTTGCATAACAAACATCTTGAAATTGTGATTTTGTATCCACCTGACCTAGGTTTTCATGGGTTTCGTTGTTTCTACAAATTGTTTTGTGACTTTTCGCTCATATGCACCAAAAGGTTGCAGACACTTCTCAAACTACTATATAAGCATAACTGCTTCTATATTTATTTGAGTGGAGTGAAAAGAGAAGTCTAGTATGGTGTCGCGAGGACACGGGCAAGGATCCTACTTATACACTATGGGGCCGGCTTATCCCGCAAGCGGAAGATCTATACAAATTCCGTCCCGGAAGTCTGTTACACCGAAGGAATACCGATCTTAGTAATCAAGCTCACGCGCGATCATTTAGGTTTAAGGCATAGAGAGAAAGTACTTGGAGACAGGGTACTTATGCCAAAAAATTCAGTGAAAAATGGCAGATTTTGCCAGACTTTGGATTCAAAAATAAGAAATTTTTTAATAAAATTTTTTTTTATTATTACCCCATTTCTTACACCGATATAAAGACTGGAAAATTTTTTTTTTATTTTAAATTTTATTTTCTGGAAAATACAATTTCTGGGAAATCTACAGAAAAGCTTTTTATTAAAAGTCACACACATTAAAGGGAATGTAACCCTGAAAAGCGTTTTTCATCGCATTACCAAAAATCGACGTCATTTGCGTTTCTTTCTCAAAATTATACAAATTCGCAACTCTTTCGAAATTATTTTTTTTTGAGAAGGCCGTTTCTAGATCTCGGCACTATTTCGATTTTGGCAGATAAGGTCAGAATTTGTCAGGACTCAAACGAATCATGCAATCTGACATCCAATCAGAATGCAAGAATTACGGGAATGTGCTTATCTGGCTGGAGATTAAGGAATTAAAATTCTCAAGAATTACTTAAAACCCAGTGCACAAGCAAAAAAGTCTCTTTCTGTCGTCAAACAGCTTCCAACACAAAGACTCGACAAAAAGCATACGCTTCACCCAAACCAGTATCCAAAGCAAGAAAACAAAGTTCTGCAGGAAAACTGGCTTTAGTTTCCAATAAAAAACCAGTTCCGACCGCTGCAAATCAGCCTTCCGAAACTAATCAAGCCGACACTGCTAACAATCAGTGTACAAACCACGTGTTGGGTGGTCGTTTTTCACCGCTTGATACTTCGCGGATCATGCGTAGCGCTCAACCGGCATGATAGCTCGCCTGGAGCAGGTTGCGGGTGATCGCTAACTCAGAGAACACTTCGCGTGCTGACAAGTACTCCTCCAGCCTCAGTGATGATGAGCACGGAACAGAAAGGTGAGTAAGTCCTCTGGCTGAGCTCTTATAAGCCACACTCATAAATAAGCCATTAAATAATAAAATCATAAAATTAATTTAATGGATAAATGAATGAAAAACTTACAAAACAAAAACTACAGACTAGCCAACTACCTGTTGACAGCCATTTGCAATCACCTGGATTGACTACAAACAAGTACCCCCTAGGGGCAAAATCAAACACTAATACAGGTAAGAACTCTACACAAAGCAATGTACTCAAAATATAAACAAAAACACAAAAGATAAACAACTGCATGATGCCTTGCTTAACAAAAGTAAACAAACAAACAGAATCAAAACAAACTTAACTAAACTATACAAAAACAAATATGGCTAATCTATAAAATGTTTAGGCCTATGTCCCAATAGACCAAACTTTTAAGTGTTATACAAATTTGAATAAATTACTAATAGGATTTACATCAAAATAACTTAGAAAAATAAATTATATAAAATTAAATAATTCTGAAATTCGTACGCTCCAACACCACGTGGATTTTTCGAACAATTTTCCGACTAATTCAAACACAATGGCTGTTCCGCAACAAATTGCCGATATTCTTGCTAATACCTTCCTCTTAGATCCTACCAAAATAGTAGATATAGATGGACTGCAAGCTGAACTAGATCAGTTCACCCAAAGAAAAATGGATGTGGAAAACCACAGCCAACAAGAGTTAGGCGCTGCACAAGCGCAAATTAATGAGGCCGTTGCCGACAAGCAACAGGCACTGTTGGATTTAGTCACGGCCCAACAAGCAGCAGTGGCTGCAAGGGACCAGTATATCGAGGATGTCTCGACATTAAAACTACAATTGTTGGCGCCCACCAAAAGTATGGGCGTCTACGTCGACAAGTTGGACTCAGTGGCCGAACAGGCGACACAGGGTAATACGAGACCGATGGAATCAGCGATTCTGTCGGACAAAATTAAGAAAATCAAAATCGAACGTTTCGACGGAAACAAATTAAAAGCACGACTCTTTTTGAATTTGCTCACAAATCAGATTGTTGCATACACAGCATTCAGAGACGAAATTGTGCAATTGCATTTGGCACCGTTTTTTGAAAGAGATGCCGCAGAATGGTTTCTGCGCAACGATTTTCAAACTTGGAAGGAATTTAATGAAACCTTTCGAAAACGTTTCGCCTCATCAGACGAATGTCTACGGGAAGAGGTGGATAAAGTGAAACAAACTGGCAACGACACTCCCACTGAGATCTTGGAAAGATTGCAGCGGCTGTTTGAACAAATGACAGTGCTCATTCCGGAGGAAGAGAAAATGATCTACACTTTGGAGGCGATGTCGGCATCTGCTGCCAGATTAATCAAGCAGTCTATAACTTTAGATTGCACTTGGCCCAAACTATGTTCGGTGGTTCCCGACATAGAAAGAATGGCGAAATTTTTAACTCCAGAAACAAAGGGGAAAACCAAAAACTATTGCCGAAACCGCCAAAGTCATCACGACTCCTACAGAAACAAAACTGCAGGAAGACAAGTCAAAAAAATTGTTTATTGTCCCAAAGAACCAGGGACGAACAGCAGGAATAAGTGCAGCTGCTAAAGCAAAGATTTCTAACATCTTGGGAGATGCGAGATCAGCACCCACCAATGATGGTTGTTACAGGTGTGGTGAAGGCCACTTCATGCAAGATTGCAAATTCAAGTCCGAGGACATGCACAAAGAGGCCAAAGCCAAAAGTGAGAAAGTCTTCCTAGTTCTAAATGAACTAAACAAACAATTGGAAGAACTTGGCGTTGAAGACTCTGATAAAGAGTCAAAAAAACGAGAAGAAGCAAGTCCTAGAATAAAGATTATGATGGAGGCTTGCTTAACCTTAAGTGATTTTCTCAGTCCAACTGATTTGGATTTGGAAGATCTCATTTTCAACGATATTGACACAACCCAACCTAATCCTTTAGGTGTGTTAAAATCGGAACCCAAAATGGACACACTGATGGTTAACATTAACCAGAAAAAACCTGGCACTTTGCCATACTTAACCGTCCAAATCGGCGGAAGAAAGGCAAAAGCACTATTTGATTGTGGGGCTTCAAGGCCTTACATCAGTGGAGCAATGCTTAAACACTTAAACATGCTTCACCTTGTTGAAAGAAGCAATGACAACACAGTTGTCGTAATAGGTGACAGTCACTAAATCTTTTGGTTTCATTACATTAAATATGTCATTGGAAAACTGGGAAAGGACCTGTTAGAGTCTCAGTCCTTCTCTCAGCATCCAAATATCTACTCTTAGGAGGAACATGGATGGAGGAAAATGGAAAAGTTATTTCAATGTCCTCAAAACGTTGGTGGCACATAGATTTCGATGAGGATCAGTTCCCATTCGAACATCCACCTTCTGCAGCCGACATGGCGGCAGCAATTCTTGATAAATTCGAAAAAAAAGCTCAATATTGAGAAGGAACCCAAAATGAATCTAGAATATTTAACAAAGCATTTGCTATCAAAATGCAAACTGCAACGCAAAGAATATGAAAAATTTGCAAATTGATCAAAAAGTATGAAACTACTTTTGATGAAAATGCTGGTTGCCATCCAGATTTGGAACATACAATTCCAACTGGTGACGCAACACCATTTAAATGTAAAGAGCGGCCTTGCAACCCTGCAAAAACTGAGTTATTAAACCAGCTCACGGCCACTTTAATTAAAGGCGGATTTATTGTGCCCTGTGAGAGCCCACTGTAATTGTCACCAAAAAAGGTGGTACCTACAGATTGTGCATCGATTTTAGGTGGCTAAATAAGCAAACTATTAAAGATGTATACACTATGCCAACAATATCGATGATATTAGGTTTTCTTGGAGGTAGCTATTTCTTTACGAGTTTAGACTTAAGAAAGGGTTATCAAATTAAGTGAAGAGGATCAAAATAAAACTGCTTTCTCGACACCTGAAGGAACATTCAAATATACTAGAATGCCCTTTGGATTGTGCATTGCACCATCCGCATTTCAGAGAATGATGGACCAAATCTTGGGTGACATTAAAGGCAAATTTGCCTTAGCTTACCTAGACGACATCATTATCTTTAGTAAAACGTTCAATGAACACTTACAACACATTGCAGAAATCTTGGATAGATTAGATGCAAAAAATCTAAAAGCAAGCCCAACAAAATCATTCTTTTGTGCAGAACAACTTGACTTTTTAGGCTTTACGGTGTTTGCTGGCAAATATACTGCTAATGACACCAAAATCCAAGCAATATTGGATTATCCTGCCCCTAAAACTTTGAAACAACTTCAGCGTTTTATTGGAATGGTTGGGTTCTATGCACCTTTAATTAAAGACTTGAATTCCATACAAAAGTCTTTCTTTGTTCAACATAAGAAAGAAAAGTGGAATAATTTCACTTGTACGTCAGAATGTCAAAAAGTCTTTGAGATTCTAAAAGATCTACTCCCAGGAGATATCGTGCTACCTCTGCCCGATTTTGCAACTCCTTTTACCATTCACACGGATGCAAGTGCTGCCAGTACTTTGGGTGCAGTACTCATGCAAGTAGATCTGAAAGATAACCTTTTGCATCCTGTAGCATACGCAAGTCGTACACTGCAAGACGCAGAAGCAAATTACAGTGCTTCAGAATTGGAGTGCTTAGGAGTAATATGAGGTGTAGAAAAATTCAGACCCTATATTGAATACTCCAAATACACGGTCGAGACTGAACATTTGGCCCTCAAATGGTTAATGAACTGTGAACAGAACATCCTGCAGGCAGATTGGCACGTTGGGCCATGAAACTTCAACAGGAAAACATAGACATTGCCTATAGGAGAAACAAAACCAATGTGGTTGCTGATGCTCTCTCCAGACTTGGCACAGAAAGTGATGAAATTACAATCCATGACCACGATGCAGAGTATGAAAGATCCCAATTGTACTCACTATTTTTATTGACTGATTCTTATCATTGGAATATTTCAATGAAAGAGTTTGAAAATGGTCAAAGAGACGATGAAAATCTCTCTAAAATTATGGATTGGTTACAAACAGACCCAGAGGACGACACTCCTTGGCCCGATGTACCAATAGAATACACAAAACTCAAAACAGAGTTTACATTAAAAAGAGATGGTGTTTTATTCATTTTTGCTCCCTTCAAATCAGATATTTATTTGGAAGATGTGGACAATTCAGATGGACTCAAAATTATGGTCCCCAAGTCTTTGCAAGACAAATGCTTAGCACTAGTACACGACTATTCTAGTAGTGGACATGGTGGCGGTGACGTCACTTTTGAGAGACTTAGACGCTCTTTCTTTTGGGTCAATTGCAGACAAGACACTGTCAAATATGTTGCAAAATGCGACAGATGCCAACGCTGCAAACCCATTCAGAGGAAACCAAAGGGTTTACTCCAACCAACCTCAGCTCAGATTGGCAGATTCGAAAGAATTGGCCTAGATCTGATGGGACTTAAACCAATGACGACCAATAGAAATAAATTTATTTTAGTCATTGTAGATTATGCAACTGGATGGGTTGAAGTGGTTCCTTTAAGAAATGTTAAATCCTAACTTTGGTTCCCATATTATGAGATTTTTCCAAACCTATGGTGTTTCACGTTATATTGTGTCAGATAATGGCAAACAATTTGTTTCTGAAATCTACAATGCACTATGCGAGAACGCTGGGATTATTCCACATCGCACTTCCCCTTACCATCCTCAAACTAATTATACTGAAAGGATAAACAGAAACATTAAAATAATGCTTCAAATCTTCACTTCTGAACATAAGCACTGGGACAGAGTGATTGGAAATATAAATTTCGCACTCCGTACTGCCCCATCTGCTACCACAGGTATAACACCTGCAATGGCGACATTTCTAAAAAAACTTCGACCATTTTGGGACAACAGAGACGTGGCTTACGACGCCCCTTTTGGCCCAGAACGACCACATGACGCACTAAGAATTCTCATGAGTCGAATGGCTAATCTTCTAAAAACTGCAATCAGTAATAAGGAGAAAGTCCAAATAAAACAAAAACTTAATTACGACAAACACAGGTCAGATGTTCAATATGAAATAAATGACTTAGTCCTCATTAAGACTCATGCATTGTCGAAAGCAGCAATCAGATATTCTCAATCACTAGATGACAGATATAAAGGTCCCTATGTGATTATTAAGAAAATTAGTAGCAATGCTTATGAAATTGCAAAACCCATCACTTTACAAAGTAAGGGCCCAGTAAATATTTTGGAAATGAAACTTACATTCCCAGTAATAAACCAGCTGGCTGGCCAATTGCTGATATCAATGATGACAATGAGGAAAACCTCACTGCACCATCACAAACAAACCCTGTTGCTAGTAGCGACGAAAAGTCGGCTACATCGCAACGCTTGGATGAAAACAAGGACACAGTACTTGATCAATCATCTAAAAAATGTGGAAAACCACAGAAAACAGTGGCTAATGATGGAAGTAATAAAATTATCAACCCATTACCCAAAAAACGTGGCAGACCACCTAAAAATATTTCGAAACCCAACACAGATAGTAAAACTCCTGTCCTGTTGCCAAAGAGACAAATAAAACCTCCAGATAAATTAAATCTATAGTAAACTTTGCAAAAATAAATATAAAGTAATTTTATTAAAATAATACAGTGAAATAGAAATACGAATTTCATGGTGAATGCGATATAAATGTCAAATATTGTGGAATCCATCGGGCTGCAAATAAAAAATATAATTATTTTGGCCAAAACTTTGCGGGAACGTCGTATTTCTTGAGGTCTTATGGTGGCAAAGGCCTAAAATGGTCCGCGCAGTGGAATGGACCAAAGGTAAAACTCCAAAAAGTTGAAAAATGCACTTTTCCCAATTTTGGATTTTCGATGGGAAATCCAAATTCGTCCGGCGGGAGTCGGTGGCCCGGCTACGGCCAAAAGTTGACGCGATTCCCGCACTCCGAAAAGTCGTCTCTAAATTGCAGGAATTTGGCTTCGGGACCTAGCGGGTCGTGTTCAGCATGGTCCAAATAGTATCCAGCAGTAAAATCATAATTTTAGGCCAAGCGGTTTGTCCTGGACACACAATTGACCGCATGGAGTAAAATAAACTGCTTTGGCTGCTGCAACTAACTGCTTGTTGCTTATGATACCACTCGGTATTATGTATTTTTAAAGTAAAATAAACTCACACATATGGTTAAAAGGTCCTACAATCTACACCAAAAGGAGAAGCACTTTATTTGCAGCCATCTTGGACAGGAAACTCAAACATACAGCATGGAACCCAGATGTCATAGCTAAGTGCTCAGACTGGAGCCAG
>JH430710.1:3607-18667 GCA_000239455.1 Strigamia maritima | reverse complement strand
GTCAAAATTGTTGTCACATGGCGCGATTTTAGGCGCGATTTTGTGAGCAAAGCTAGACTCGACAGAAGCGCGCCAGAAGCAGAATCGCGCCAACAATCGCGCGCCTTTGCAAGTCTAGCTTGCATGAAAATGGATAAGCGTGCGATTTTTGTCGCGCGATTATTGAAAATTAGGCGCGAGAAATGGCATTTCTCGCAAATGAAAATGCACCTTTAGGCCATGCACGTCTTAAATCTGACATACTGAAACTGACATACTGAAACTGACATACTGAAACTGACATACTGAAACTGACATACTGAAACTGACATACTGAAACTGACATACTGAAACTGACATACTGAAACTGACATACTGAAACTGACATACTGAAACTGACATACTGAAACTGACATACTGAAACTGACATACTGAAACTGACATACTGAAACTGACATACTGAAACTGACATACTGAAACTGACATACTGAAACTGACATACTGAAACTGACATAAATTATTTGGAGACGACATTTTGTCCGATTTTGCCCATTCCCATTGTTAGATGTGATCGGTCACAATTCTCACAAACTATTTCGTGGAGCGAATTTGCGAATTGTTGACCTTTCATCGGGCAACAGTTCAGCGGGTCCAATTAATCGGGCGTCAAATGAATGCGCCGACATTTCAACGGCACGTCACATAAACGTGGGCCAAATGAACCAAATTTTCACTCGGTTAATTGTCTGCCTGTTAGATTGACGCACGTTTAAATGTCGTACCGGTTAAATGTCATACCAGTGAAACGTCTTCCATTATTTGTCCCACATTTAAAATGACGCCCAATGAACTGCCGCCCGATGAAAAGTCGTAATACCGAATTCGCTGCATGTGTAGGCCTAGGTTCCCACACACAAAAAAACGCGCGATTCCATTTTGCGTTTTGCCTCAAAATCGTGCTATTTTTAAAATTGAAATTTTTTCTATGTTTTTCTGTGTTTTTGCTGCATGTGGAAACCTAGAAAAATTTTAAAATTTTAAAAATAGCGCGATTTTGAGGCAAAATGCAAAACGAAATCGCGCGATTTTTGTTGTGTGGGAACCTAGCCTAGTGCTGGATTCTCACTTGCGGTAAAATCGCGCGATTTTAATGCGTTTTGCAGTTTTTTAAAACTTATTTTGCCTCAAAATTGCGATATTTTTGAAATTGAAAATTTTTCTAGGTCTCGGACATGGACTATAGAATTACGGAGACAGACTTTTTTTATAAAAAAAATTTGGAAATTTGGGCATCTTTCTTACATGGGATCCTTCTCCTGAAGCATTGGACGAACTTTTCCGCTTTATCGCGCGAATTCCGCGCGGAAAACTAACGTCAAAATTGCGCTATTTTTGAAATTGAATTTTTTTTAGGTTTTTCTCTGTTTTTGCTGCATATGGGAACCTGGAAACATTTTCAATTTCAATTATTTCAATTATTTTGCCTCAAAATTGCGATATTTTTGAAATTGAAAATTTTTCTAGGTTCCCACATGCAGCAAAAACACAAAAAACTTTCAATTTTAAAAATGGCGCAATTTTGACGAAAGTTTTCCGCGCGGAATTCGCGCGATAAAGCGGAAAAATCGCGATTGAGAACCCAGCTATAGGCAGATTTTTACCATGAAAAAAAAAAAGTCCTACTTTCATTATTTATTGTGTTAAAAAAATTGTTGGTAGAACCCCAAAAACATATTTAAAAAAAAATAAATAAATAAAAATAAAAAAAATTAATCCTGATAATTTTCACACCTTAAACCAACGTCACAGATATCGACTTTACAACCTTTCACATTTTAATATTTTATCGTATCAAAAGAGAAACCACTTGACTCGAGCTTGAGTCTCGGGCCATATTAGAGAAAAGTCCCCATCCGCTATCAACACATTGTGAGTGACAAAACGACAACACGTGTCCGCCCTCGCGCTGTTCCCTTCCTATATCAAAACGGGGTGTGTTTGTTGCGTCACAAACGCGAGATTGTATTGATAAAAGTTTCTAAAAATACCTCGTTCACGCCCGAATAAAGTGAAACGTCTATGACGATCAATATCGCCTTGACGGTTGGGTCCGCCAAGGCGAGGCCGCGCTGCGCCGCATGAAAAGCTAACCTTGCCGGTGCCTAGTTGAGGTCACGGCTACAACTCGAGTGTCGTCGTGACAAGCAGATTTATTAAATCCAATTTAATTAACCTTTGGTTTTGGTCAAAGTTTTTCGGTTGTCAGGACTTTATACATGTTTTTTTTATTTTTTTTATTTGGGGCCCCCTCGGGCCCCTTGCCAGTAAAATTGGATCATCAAGTTTGGACATTTTGTTTGTTTTGGGGTTGGGTTTTTTGTTGGGGCCCAAGGTTTGGATTGTTTATTTGGGGCCCAAGTTTTGGATTGTTTATTTGGGGCCCAAGTTTTGGATTGTTTATTTGGGGCCCAAATTTTGGATTGTTTATTTGGGGCCCAAGTTTTGGATTGTTTATTTGGGGCCCAAGTTTTGGATTGTTGTTAAAAAAAAAAATATTTGAGATTGAAATTTGATGAAACTTGACATTTTTGTTGGGGGCCCCATTTCTTGGGGGCCTTATTTGATATATGGTACAGATGGGGTTCACAAGTATTTGGATAGGCACATTTTTCAAGTCAGAAAAATGGAAATTTCTTAAAAGATGGAATACTGACAGACAAATGGTTTTAAGAGGATTTATAGGAATGGTAGAGCTATCATTTCGTGTAAGGTTTTTGAAGATTGGTCAAGTAGTTACTGAGAAAAAAATTAAAAACCACTGAAATCAGGTTTTTGCAATTTTGACAATATCTCGAGAACTGTTGAAGATAAAATTAAAAATTAAACTGATCTAGAATGTTCAATTTCTTCCGCAACTTTTCTAAATTGGATGTATGGGTCTGCGAAGCTCTCAAAAAAAGTCATAATGCCATACAATGCACGCTTCAGATGGCAAAATAATGGAGCTGTGTAATTGTTGTCAACAATCAAAATTTTCATAAAATCACTAGGTGCGTTCAATTTTAATTTGCTTTCGCTGGTTTCCTCGCTACCGACGATTTCCCCGCTATCAAACCGGAAATTGACGCACCTGACGTCATAAAAATGAAAGCGGTTTTCATGAAAACCGCTTTCATGATAGTGACCACAAACGTCGCTATCAGGAAAGCGATTTTATGATAGCGGGGAAATTGGCGGTAGCGAGGAAACCGGCGAAAGCGAATTACAATTCGCTTTCGCCGGTTTCCTCGCTACCAACGATTGTGGCTAGAATTCTTGATGTCTTGGATGTGTTAGAGGTATGCATGCAATAATTTTTTGAAAATTTTGATTGTTGACAACAATTGCATCATGCTCTATGGGCCCCAATTGTGGCCCCAGTTGGGGCCCGTATTGAAAGTAATGAATTTCATCATCAGGCTTTGTTTTTTCATTTTTTTTGTCCACATTTAAAATAATAGCAAATGAAGGCTGCAATTACACGATTTTTTTACAGCAAACAAATCACACGTTATACCGGAAGTAAATAAACATTAACAATTACACGCCTAATTCTCATAAATTAACATGGGAAAAGTGAATCCTTGCGAGTGTCCAATGTCAAGTTTATACACTTAATAATGAAAAATGTTTTTTTTTTTAAAAGAGTTTACGACATTGAATTTTTTATGGTTTAATTTGAAATAACATCTCTTAAAATGGCTTAAAGGATTGATTTTTTAAAGTTTTTAGAAGACGTTTAAATAATTTTGTATCCTTAACAGCGAAATTTGAGCTTGGTGAGGGACATTGTTGGCCACTGCTGGCAAGGGCGCTGTTTCTGACGTTACTGTTGGTATTCTCCATGTTAAATATAGGATCCCCTAACGTGAAGCTTAAATTGAACTGTGCACAACAATCACACTTAATGCATAGTTCACACTGAACATGACGTAACGTAACGTAACTTACAAAAATTTTACGTAACTTAAGGAAAGTAACATATGATTTTGTTCACTCTGTTTGTAGACAGTAAGTGTAAATCGACTAATCACGCAATTTCTCATTTCATCTCGTTTCTAATGATACATTTGTTGCTGTATTTTCTTAAGTTACGTTACTTCCTACTTCAAAATCGATTTTGAAGTAAGAAGTAACGTAACTTAAGAAATTATGGCAACCAATGTCCTATTACAAACGGGATAAAACGAGAAATTGCGTGATTGGTCGATTTACATTTACTGTCTACAAACAGAGTGAACAAAATCATATGTTACTTTCCTTAAGTTACGTTAAATTTTTGAAAATTACGTTACGTTACGTCATGTTCAGTGTGAACTAAGCATTACGTGAATGCTATGCTACGCAAAACATAGTTCCTGCTCATTGTTGTAAATCAAATAATAATAAACATACAAGACCATATATTATTGTAATTTTTTATATTTTAAATGAAAACATTATAAAAAATAACAATAATTATGTTCTTATGTTTGTTTTTGTCCGATTTACGACAACGACAGCGGACTATATTTTGGTGTAGCATTATGCGCAGCTGGTGATGCACAGTTCAAATTAAGCATCATGTTAGCGGGCGGCGACTGTATGTGTCGGTGCGAACAGTTTGGCTTGACAACATTAGTTTCTGTTAAACTAAGCTAAACTCTATCCAACAATTCGTGCACGAAACTGAAAAGTGAACATTTTTTGCATTGTACCGAAAGTATATATTGTGGTATCTTATTTTAATCCTCTAGTCGAACTGAGTCGAAAAATCATTGTTTCGTAGCCAATAAATGTGCGCAACAATACAAAAACCCAAATGTAAATAATTTTTTAAAAAATATTTTACGAGCGTTTTTGTTTGTTAACAATGGCACGCACATTTTTGGACTACGAAGCGATGATTTTTCGACTCGGCTCAACTAGAGGATTAAAATAAGATACCACAATATATACTTCCAGTACAATGCATAGGCCATTAACCAATGAGAGTTTCGTGCACAAATTGTTAAATAGAGTGTAGCTCAATATGTTGTCTAGCCTGTCTAGTGCGAACGTGGTATAACAATCGCATCCTAATTTTCACAACTTTAACATTCGCTTTAAACCCGAACATATTGTTTCAAAAATCTCAGAAAAATCATTTAAGGGTTTGAAAACATGCTTGATACAATGGACCAATAAAAAAATTTGATGTCGTAAACCCTTTAACATTTAAGATTTTTTACTTAATAAATAAAAAAAATATATATAAAATAAAAAATAATAAAAAAAATGTGCAATTATTACATTTAATTCGCTTTCCTTATATGGTAAAAGCAGTTCCGGTTGCAGAATGTTTTGTTTACACTTTTTCATCGTCATCTGACATTTTATATCTTAATTCACCAAGAAAAAAATGAAATCTGGTTCAAATGATGAATTTCTTTTTGCTTTTTTTTTCTTCTTTTTCTTTCTTTTTCGTTATTTGTCCTTCACGTTCCGCTCATCAAAGGTAGCATTAATGTTCGCCGAGTTTTTAGTTTCACTCGAAGGAGGAAACGAGCGACTCAGGTGCGCAAATGTCAAAAGTGAAAGCGGTGAAAATGGGCGCCGCGGGCCTAATTGCAACGTGGACGCAACTTTACTGTTATTTGGCCTCCAAGTTCAAATTAAATATTTAATTTAAAAAAAAATTTAGTTTAAGTTTTTTTTTTTGTTTTTTTTTTTTTTTTTAATTGTTTATTCTGGACAATTAAATTATTGGTGTGATGAAATAATTGATTGATTAAATTATTAATTGATGTGGGTTAATGGGGGTAGGTTTTTGTGAGGTGGAGGGGCCTTTTAGATTCAAAGTCTGTTTGAAGGGAAAAATTGTACGTTTTGGCATGGTTTTTTTTTTTTTTTTTTAATTCACTATCTATTTTTCACATAATGGTGCAATTGTACGTATAACAATTACATATTTTTTTTATGGGTACATTTTGCATCTAAAATAGAATTTTTTTGGCTAAAAATTCATCTTTTCTTTAAAATTATATTTTTTTCAAGGCAAAATGCATCTTTTCTTTTAAAAATTCACCTTTTTCTCTTAAAAAGGCATCTTTTTCTTTAAAAATTCACCTTTTTCTTTTAAAAAGGCATCTTTTTCTTTAAAAATTCATCTTTTTCTCTTAAAAAGGCATCTTTTTCTTTAAAAATTCACCTTTTTCTCTTAAAAAGGCATCTTTTTTCTCTAAAAAGGCATCTTTTTTCTCTAAAAAGGCATCTTTTTCTCTAAAAAGGCATCTTTTTCTCTAAAAAGGCATCTTTTTCTCTAAAAAGGCATCTTTTTCTTTAAATATTCACCTTTTTTTCTTAAAAAGGCATCTTTTTCTCTGAAATTTCATTTTTTTTTATTTAAAAAAAAAAAAAAAACATCTTTCTGCTAAAAATGAATATTTTCCTCTAATAATTTTTTTTTTCTTTAAAAAAAAATCTTTTCTTGCATTTTTTCCTCAAAACCTTCATTAAAAAAGAGAAATATTACTTATTTCGGGTTTTAAATTAATTTTCTTAATCGAATTTTAATTGATGATTCTAGATGAGTTAATCTTCAACAGTTGAATCAAATATAACAGCCGAATTTGCCTGCAAACATGAACATGAACTCATCAAACCAACTCATTTAATTTTAATTCAAAATAAAACCAAACTGCATTTGCAGTACCACTCAGACTCCCCCCCAAATGACCACGAAACCATTTTTTAAAACCAATAATAACAATACCTTTAAATAATAAAAAAAAAAAAAAAAAAAAAAAAAAATACAAAAATGATCGGAATTTCAAAATGGCCACTACAAACCGTGACCCCAAAATGAAAAACAGCCCCGTAAACATAATAAAAAAAGAGAAACAAACCACTTAACAAACGAAAATTAACTCGTATTACGTATTCACGATGCACGATCGAGTGAAAAGGGGTTAAATTATTATAGTTACAAGTTTGATATCCCTCAAACCTTGACCTTACACAGACGTGCATTGCAAACACAAATCGACCCGGGACACAAACCGTTGCACATGCGGTTATAAATAAACAAATTTATGCGATTCGAAGCAAAGGATTAAACTAATCATGATAGCATTCGACCCTTTTTAACGAGGCAGGTAGCGTTTTGCAATATTTTACACGGAATTTGAAAGGTGAAGGAGAAAATATTGACATTGAAGGAAATGGATGGTATATAGTCACGAAAATATTAATTTTTTATTTTTAATTTTAATTTTTATTTTTTAAATTTTAAATCCAAAAAGTGGAGATTATTGTTGTAAACAAACAAACAAACTCCGTAACCCCGAAATGTCAGGTTGAATGATGGTTTAAGGATGATGTGGTTATCTAACAAGATGGAGATGCTGGGAATATATGGAATTTTGCATGAGAAATATTGTGTTTTCAAAAAAGAAAAAAAAAAAAAAAAAAAAAATTTAAGAAATTGGTCATGGTCATTTCTTAGTTTTAAAGGGAAGGATATGAAAAAATTTTGGAATTTCGGAATTGGGGTTTTTGGAATTTATCCTAGTTTTGTTGATTTAAATTTACTTGTCTTATTAGCATCGGAAATAAAATTTACAGAATTTTTAATATGTTTTTGTTGGGTATTATTCTATTAGTTTATATCCATGCCACGAGGATGGGTTTAAGGTGATAATTTTTAAAATCAATAAATTAGAGCAAGCGGAGAGATTTTAATGATGCTTTCATTGTTAAATTTCGACCAATGGGAGGCTGATTACACTGATAGTATAGCATGGTGGTTAGGGTTTCTCTACCGGTATATACCGGTACCGAAAAACCGGTATTTTTCTGGTTTTTTTCGATACCGAATACCGTTTTTTAGGCGGTATTGGTACCGGTTTTGTCAAAATGCGCAAATTGCTGCCCGATGCGACGCGCGTACATTGCGCGTACCATACGCGCAACCGTACGCGCGTTGCGTCGGGCAGCGATTTGCTCCTAGTGCGCATTTTGTACGCGGCGTACGTTGTATGTTCGAAACATACGCGTGTTGGATCGTGTCTCGTGTGTAAAAAAATAAAATAAATAAAAAAAAAAAAAAAAAAAAAAAAATAATCGAAAAATACCGGTATCCCGGTTTTTGATGTGTATAAATACCGAAATACCGGTATTGTGAAGTGGCCGGTATTTGAGAAACCCTAATGGTGGTGTACTATTATTGTTAAAATTGCTTCTTTGCTCTAATTTATTGATTTTAAAAATTCTTGTCATGCAGGAAGATTCGTGCGCGAACTACTATAGCAACAATCGCTCTCTCTCTGGTGGTACTATAACTGATAGTATAGCATGTTGGTGTACTATCACCTTGACCATTGTTAAAATCGCTCTTTTGCTCTAATTTATTGATTTTAAAAATTCTTGTTACGCAGGAAGATTCGTGCGCAAACTACTACAGCAACAATCGCTCTCTCTCTGGTGGTACTATAACTGATAGTATAGCATGTTGGTGGACTATCACCTTGACCATTAGGTGCGTTCAATCCTGAAATGAAAAGTCACTTATTTGCCTGAAATGACTTTTAAAAGGCAAATATGACGTAAATTACGTCATATTTGCCTTATAGAACTGACTTAAGTGACTTTAGAGAAAAGGCAAACACAACTCACTTCTTTGCCTTATAGAAGTCACTTCTTTTTACTGCACATGCGCAGTGTTCACAAAATATAGCTTTAGTGGCATCCATCTTGGCAACGATTAGATCGTGATGTTTCTGGACTCTGAACTGAAGTTTTAGCAAATAAATCCTGCTAATTTTGTAGGTGGGGACTTCATTCAACAACATTCTAATGATCCTTTGAGAAATCAGCATGAAAATAGGTAAGAGTTGCGAAAAATGACGACAAATCGGGTACGGACATCACCGAACATCGTGGCCGCGGGACGTGCACCTACGTCGGCCACGATGTTCGGTCATGTCCGTACCCGATTTGTCGTCATTTTTCACAAATTTTATCTATTTTCTAGCAGATTATCTTAAAATATATTAGGCAAGATGGGATCAATGAAATATAATTTTTATTCCACAGTTGAAACAATAAAATTACAAATGAAAATGAAAATGCATGAACAATTTAAGTGTGTTCATTGAGAAGTCACTTTTCCATAAGGCAGATAAGGAGAAGTGACTTTTCCTTTTCAGGATTGAACGCACCTATTGTTAAAATTGCTTCTTTGCTCTAATTTATTGATTTTAAAAATTCTTGTTACGCAGGAAGATTCGTGCGCGAACTACTACTACAGCAACAATCGCTCTCTCTCTGGTGGTATTATAACTGATAGTATAGCATGTTGGTGTACTATCACCTTGACTATTGTTAAAATCGCTCTTTTGCTCTAATCTATTGTTTTTAAAAATTCTCATATCCAATACTACTTGAGATCGGGCGATTGATGTAATAGTTTGCGCAGTAAAATTCGTGTGGAAACACAGCAACAATCGCTCTTTTTTTTTAAGTATTATAACTGAGAATACCTTAACAACTAAACATAATTTTATCTATGAAAACCAGTGTTGCAAGTCCCAAACCCCAAACCCAAGAGTTTTGATATTTGAGTTTGAGACCCTGTTTCATTATTTTTGATGACCCTGTATAACTTTAATATTACAATTAAAGTTTTATGGCCTGAACTGTTAAAATGAGCTAAAACTGGGATATATTCAGGATTGTGACAAGATTTTACACAAAAAACAGTTTTTGAACTAAGACACTTCACTGCAATGCTTCTGTAAAACTATAGAATTACTTATTCCATATCTCTGGTGATTTAAAAAGTCATTTAACAGTGACAAAGGCCAATAAAAAAATTATTTTGGCCATTTTAACAACTACTATAATTTTTTAGCTATAATATTTTTTTTTAAAGATATAATTAATTAACAAATAGTTTGTAAAAATTTATTCCTAATATGGAACCAGTGAAAAATTTAGAGAATTTGTTTTGTTTTAATAAAGGTCATCTGTGTGGCAAGAAATTCATGAATTGTTTTACCCATAGGTGGAATAATATAAGAGGCCTCTTTCTTACTTTGATATAACATATTGTGACAAGTTTTGACTTTTTTTGTTTTTTTTTGTTTTTGTTTTTGTTTTATAATTTTTAGATAAAAATGTAAAATTTTTAATAAAAGTGATATAATTTATCATTTAATATTCTAATATCACTCATATCATTTTTTTTTAATCACTTTTTATTATTATTCATGAGTTTAATCAGTAAAAATTTGGATTTTTAATTTCCATTTTTTCATATCATTTTTATGTATATCATTTTTTTTTTTTTAAACTTGACATATTTTTTCCACATTTTTTCTTCACCTTTTTGACCCTGGAACAATTTCTGTTTCTTTAGATGGTTTTATACTTCATACATTTTTAACTGTTGGCACGTTTGACCTCAAGAGGTCGCGGGAGAAAAAAAATAACAATCACAGGAGGATCCCAAGTGGCCAACTTACCTACTTTTAGGTAAACAAAAAAACACTTTTACCATCACAAAACTGATTTTAATCAGTTTAGGGCAAAAAAATGTTATTATTTGCAATCTTATGCAATTTCTTGAAGTTTTTTTTTTACAATAGCATTTTTTTAACAGCCATTTTAGAATAAAAACACCAAAATTTGCACTGAAAAAGTAAAAAAAAAGGTGACAGACAGATGGGTCTGTTGATGAGATCTTCGATGGTCGAAAGCACTGTAAATAAATTGGGGGAAAATGACGTATCTGTATAATAAGTGGTGAAAATTGAAGAAATTTTATTTTATTTTTTCGATTAAAAGTAATGGGGCGTATTAAATGGATGTTTTTTAACTATAAAGGTAGTTATTAACTCTTATGGTTAGTTCACATTGGTGTTTACAAGATGGCTTGGCAATGCATTGTGGGTTTAAAATCACTTGACGTAAACTTGAGTTCTTACTTCAAAATTGATTTTGAAATAGGAAGTAACTTAGAACGTACGTAACCCCAGCACCAAGAACATTTAAATTTCTACAGCCTATACATAAGTCATAAGATTAATTTGCATTTAAACTTGGCGCCAATTTTTGAAATTGTTGCTGCAAGAGCGCAATCTCACGGTGATCTTCTATATCTTCAATCTAAATCGCACAGAATTTTGCGGCAAATTTGAAATTTTTTTCAGGAAAAATAAACAAGTTTTTTTTAAAAGTAGCTAAACAGTATAAGCTATGTGGTCCGGTCCGGACAAAATGCCATCCATACAGCTGTATTGTTTGGACACATCCGCTGGACCCAGACCCATTGTATCTCCAGCAATACTAAAAAAGCTCTGCGGTTTGGACAGGTTTGCTGTCCGGACACCGGACACATGTCCGAGTCTCGTTCGATCTAAGTTCGCCTTGAGATCAGGACAAAATGGCTGCCACCCTATTATTATTATTATAGTTTTATTGTGCTCAAATAAGAGAAGTTACATTGGAAAAAAAGAGACAGGAAGACTATTGTATGTTTAACAGATGCTTGTATATGAGCCGTGACAAGTGTTTACAGTGGGTTTTACATGCAGCATTTGGGCAATTATAAATGACAGAGCGAACTTCGTATGGGAGTTCGTTCCACATGGGACAAATGCGATAGGGGAAGGATTTAGAGAGAAAAGTCGAACGTTCGAAGGTTAGTTCAAGAGTTAGTTCAATATTAAAATTCAATATTTGGGTGGCCGAATATTGGACCGAATATGATTTTGACGTGAAGGATTAAATGCCATGTTGCACACTTCCACTATGAAACAAAAAGTGACAACAATACATTGGAGCATCATTTATTATTTCTGAACATTATTATTTTCTTACAATTACTTCAAGCTTGCATTGTTGTAAATGGCGCTCAATTTGAGCAAATTGTGTAATAAAATTTAAATAATTGTAAGGAATTATTTATTACAATAAATATTACAATTCGGAAATAAAGTTTGGAAATAATCAACGATGCTTCAATGCATTGTTGTCACTTATTGCTAGTGTAAAAACATGAAAACTTAGTTCTTGAAACTAGCTTGTTAAGATGCATTTTGCATTGAAATTGAAACATCAATTAAGGATTTTCCCGCATATTTATCATAATTTTGGGTAGTAATAAGTGATTTTCTACCAAACAAATGACGCTAATTGGATTTTTTGTCTATCTTTATTAGTTTTCGAAATAACTTGTCAATGACCTTGATAAACCTTTCCTAGGTCATTTTTTTGGCATTTTTGGAAAGCCCATCATGGATTTGTGTAACTCGATTTCTTTTATTCCTGTATCTCAAATACGTTAGGAGATATTTGATCAATAACGTTCAAATGGGACACCCTGTAATAGTCTATCTGCATAATTTTGTAGCGTATCTTCGATTGCTTGGGACTTTTTCACTTAACACTGTAACCTATAGTAACTATAGTAACCTATAGTTACTAATGAATGAAAAATATTGTTTCTTAGGTTTTCAGCAAACCGTAAAAGTTTGCTACACTGCTTATGTAAAACTGCTTTATTTCACTGTTACCTACAGTATACTGCAATTAAAAGTATAATAAGGGTTTGGTCACTTTGTCAACGGTTTATTTTGTCCAATTATTAAACTTGTTTAGTTTAGGTAAGCCTACTACAGGCTTTAGGAGAGGATAAACTTGTATGAGCAGAGCTGTGTCTTTATGTCAGTGAAATTAGAGTATTCTATAGAGGAGGGGCTCCATGTTTTGAACCAAGCTAAAAATATATTGTAAACTCTATCCAACAATTTGTGTACGAAACTGAAAAGTGAATTTTTTTTTCTACTGAAAGTATATATTGGTATCTTATTTTAATCCTCTAGTCGAGCTAAGTCGAAAAAGCATTGTTTTGTAGCCAAAAAATGTGCGCAACAATACAAAAACCTATATGTGCCAAATTTCACGTCAATCGGATATATATTCGATGAGAAACAGCCATTACAGAGAAAATTACTCCCGCCCCAATTTGGGCAGGCTTATGCAGGTGTATGAAAGCATTCGCTCGCTACGCTCGTTAATGCAATTATTTATTAGTTATTACCTAAGACTCAAGGTTGAGTAATCCAAAAAGAAACAGGTGAACAAAAAGGAAAAAGGAAACTATTGTTTGTTGAGTAAATGGGAATAAACAGCTTTTGCAATATGTTTACAATGTGATTTACATGTCAGATGTCGCACGAGATTTTTATTTCTTACAACTCTAATGCAGCATTTAAAATAGTGTTTTCCTCAGCAAACTCAATTGCTTCATTTGCCGTGGCTTCATCGATCATCGGGCAAAGTCGTCTAATGGCTTCGACAACTTCACATTTATCCTTCAAAGTCTTACGTATCTTCTGTCCATTTTCATCCCATGCCAAGACATTACATTTTAGAACCATACATTTCTTCTGTGGGTACAAAACAGCAATCAAAATATGTGCATGGAATCCGGAAGGTGCCGCACAAGTTTTCCCAATATCTGCTTCCTTCGAATATATATACTCAATTTCGACCGGTTGTAGATCGGTGCTAGCGTTCTTCCACCAACCATCTGAGAGAATCGGATTTGTATTCTCCATAGAATTTTTTCGATGATATCGGACAACCAAATTGCCTTCTTTTACGTAGGTGTAGACGAAGAAAGAATTTTTATACACCTTGGCAGTTGATAAATCTGTCGGTAGACGATGCAATGGAATAGGAGCAAAACATGGCCAGCAAGTTCCAACTTCAACCAGATAGGAATCTCCTTTGTCTTGAACGTTGTTGGCAATGCAAACTGTGTGATCGCCTCGGCTAAGGACTGATGAGATTGTGATATAAGCATCATAATTGAGGGATTTAAGTAGCAGATACACAAAGATGGCGTGGTTGAAGCATACGCCGCCTCGACCTTGTAACTGGGAATTGATGATTTCTGAAACAGTTGGCATTCGCTGCTCCCGCTTGATTAAACATAATTGATCGATGTTTTGAAAGGGAACATTTTCCGGCCATTTGCCCATGATTTCTATGAGGAAATCGAGTTTCGATGATGTCTCATGTTGCAATTTCGGATTAGCGATTTTCAGAATGTTTTCCAAGAATTTGTAGGATGATTCTAGTGGTAGGATGCTGCAGTCCGCCATTTTCTAACTATAAAAAAAGAAAGAATTGAGGTCATTTTTCTAAATCCTTTTAACAGAGACAGAGAGAGAGAGAGAGAATTGTGTTTATAGACGTAAGCGGCGACTTAGACCATACACGTCTTTAATCTGATACAATGAAACTTAAACATTTTCTTAACAGACTGCTGTGAATGTTGTATTTGTAGAATTAAAAAAAAACTTCATTTGCCAACAGGGAATACCGTTCCTTGCAGTTTGTGTTTTTATAAATGTTATTTGCATCTTGATATGCTTGCAACTCTTGTACAAGTTTTTGTGGACGTTGGTTTCTGCCAACATACCACACCAGAAACCCCTAATATGCTTAGTTCCCACTTGGCAGAAATTCCAACAGAAAATTTTCTGCTGCAGAAAATTTTGAGTGTAGAAAGCAACAGTGTTTACAAATTCTCTTCCTTAGCTGGCATCCATTTTTAAATTCTACTTTTCTGCATTTTTTTGCCCACTTTTCAGGCCACATACTTTTCTGCACCCAAAATTTTCTGCCGGAATTTCTGCCAAGTGGGAACTAAGCATAAGGGTTCAAATGACAGTTTAGTGAAATATCAAATATCATTTTTCTTTTCCTGTAACCTTTAATGTGTTTGGCTTTAAGTTATTAGATATTAATGTGTTTGGCTTTAAGTCATTAGATATAATGTGTTTGGCCATTAGTTTTGTACACAGTTTAATATAATAATGCTAAAATTCTTTGTAATTTATCATTTGAGACCAAAAATTTACGTGGGGTCATAATGGAAGAGAAAGCTGAGATAATTAATCCGGTAAAGGATCTAGGTTTAGACTTTATTAATCGAGTTTGGCGCGTTTTGTTTGGTAGTATTCGGATTGCAACTTGACATATTAGGCATCCAATACAATTCAAAATGTT